>CM055958.1:20224636-20452877 GCA_029490685.1 Schizonepeta tenuifolia | reverse complement strand
GTAGGATTTTTTCAAATGAAGAATCGTTTTCCTTTTAGTAATATAATGGTTGTTTTCCTTTCTAAGCGTATATAAAAAAAAATTGCTCTTCCAATATTTATTTATTACTTTCTTTTTTTGATATAATAAAGAAATATCTATTATTCTAATAAATTATATAATTGATATTTATTACTAGAAGAAGTTTAAAAAATCATATACCTTAACTGTGGATTAATCATTCCTAATAATACATTATTAACCAATAATATTAATATTAAACGTTAAAAAAAATAATTGCATAGCACAACTGGGTGTCAAACTAAAACTTATGAGATTAAGATTGAAAAAACATGTAGAAAAGTTAAAAATATTGACAATGCTGTACAATGATGAACACCACAAAGTGGGACCATGGACTGATGGACTTGAAGTGTTTCATAATTTCATTCACTCTTTTTTTAGTACGAGACAAACTGCTTCAATTATGTTTATTATCTTAATTTTTCTTTTATTTATTGAGGGAATTATCTTAAGTTTTCAATCACATAGATTTTACAAGTAGTTCTAAGGCCGATAAAACAATTTAAAAGTGTTTTCAAGGAGATGAGAATTATCCAATCGTCAGTTTAGCTCAATTATTTTGTTTGGTTTGCGGATTATTTGAATTGCAATACGTTTCTTGATTGTGGCATTGGACGGCATGACTCGTTGACTTGGCATTATGGGACCAAAGCTAAGGAAGCTCAAAACCAGGTGATTTTTTTTCTTGTTAAAAGAGTTTTTAGAAGAAAAGTCGATGAAAATGTAATATATATGAAATCAATAGAACTTTTTTTTATGTTAGATCGATTGGGCACAACATTCAATTCAATTGTCGTCGTGGGGCTGGAAGCGCTATCTATGCATGCCTTTTAATCATATGGTATGTATTTTTTTTTTTATTGCTCCTCGATCAGTATATATGGTTGCATTAAATTTATAATAGTTGTTTAATTTATCTTGAATTTCAATGGGTTTGTGGATTTGAATTTTCTAAAAAATTTTTTGAAGTATTTACACTCAAGTGTGAATATTTAATCAAATAAAACACTATACTACCATATAGGTAGGACCTCTATGCTACACAAATATGAGATCACTATACCATCAGGATGGGACTAGCTACACCACTAAATAAGGTAGGAAATCTACACCGCACTCAGGCGGAGAATCGAACCCAAGACCTTTCGCTATGGAAAGACTTGTGGTGTCTCGCCTAACCAATTAAGCTAGGCCTCGTCGATAATTTTCTAGAAATTTTTAAGTAAACAAATTATAGCTCGAGTTGTTTGAGTTCAATCCGATTCGTCTGATGTAAAAAATCATCATATTTATTATTTCATTAATGGTTAATTATAGCATGTATCCTAAACTTTAGAAGTTAATCATCATATTTATTATTGAGGTAATTCATCCATATAGCCACTTTGACTAGGTTGATTACAATAGTTGTCAAGAAATTTAATATGGTTAAATTGTAGCCAAAAAATGTGTTTTTTGGATAAAATACCCCTTCTCTTCACTTTTTCTCTTTTTCTCTCTCTCATCTTTATCTCTTTTCCACTTTCTCTTTCTTCTCTTTTATTCTCCTCTCTCTTTATCATCGTGTTTTTCTTCTGACCTACTACTGCTTTTCTTCTTCATTTTTTTTTTCTTCTCTTCTTCCTGTTGCCACCGTCGCCTGCCCCGGCTCTCTCTCTCTCGCCGCCGCACTGCGCCGCCTCCCCGTTGCCCCTCTCATCGTCGCGCCCGCCGCCCTGCGCCCCTTTCCCGTCGCCGTCGCTCCTCTCTCTCTAAATCTGCCGTCGCCCCTCCTATCGCCCCTACCCGTCGCCGCCTCCGTTGCCCAGCGCCCCTTCCCGTCGCCGTCGCTCTCTCTCTCTAGATCTGCTTTCAGCCACCAGTCGTCGTCCCTCCCTGTCGCCGCCGCCCTCGATCTTCTCTATTTTCATACCTTTTTTGAAAATCTTCATGACCTCAACTGAAGGTTTAGAAACTGAATTTTTGAAGCACACATGTTACGAAAGTAGAGTTTCATAACATGTTTGTGGCTATTTGAAAGTTTAGAAACTGAATTTTTGAAGCACACATGTAACATAATATACGAATTTCGTATATAGTGTTGCGAATTGTGAAATTCGTAACTTACTGTGCATTTTTCTACGTTATTTGATGTTACGAAATTTCAATTTCGCAACATGTTTGTGGCTATTTGAAGGTTCCGAAACTGAAAATTTTAAAGCATATAACGTTGCGAATTTCACAATTCGCAACATAATATACGAATTTCGTATATAGTGTTGTTTGATTGTGGAAATTCGTAAATAACTGGTGCATTTTGATTCATTTATTTGACGTTAACGAAATTGTAATTTCCGCAACATGTTTGTGACTATTTTGAAGGTTTCGAAATGAATCAGTTTATGTTACGAAATTAGCATTCGTATTGGAATAATCTATTGCTAATTCATATTTTCGTATCACGTTTTTGGAATTTCGGTTATAACATGTTACGAATTTACAATTTCGCAACATGTTTGTGACTATTTGAAGGTTTCGAAATGAATCATTTTATGTTACGAAATTAGTATTCATATTGAATAATATGTTGCTAATTCATATTTTCGTATCAGTTATTGGAATTTCGGTTATAAAATGTTACGAATTTACAATTTCGCAACATGTTTGTGGCTATTTGTTACAAAGTTAACGTTTCGTACAATTTAGTATGTTACGATTCTTTAATTTAGTAACAAAACGAATGTTTATATTTTTTTTGTTACGATTTATTTATTTCGTAACAGAGTTGGTTTCGTACAATTTTGATTTTATCTGATGACATGGATGATGTGTATGATGATTTTGATGAAATGTATAATAGTAAATCTGATGACATGGATGATGTGTTTGATGATTTTTGATGATTCGATTAATTATTGCACAGGAGGTGAGTATAATCAATCTAACACAAAGAAAAGAAGTAGCACTGTTTCGAAACAATGCAGAGAACAAGTAATATTGTTACGAAAGAAAAGATCGCAGTGACTTATGTTACGAATTTGAAATTTCGTAACATAACAATAAAATCATAACAATTAAATATGTTACGAAATAAACATATCGCAACAAATCAAGTTGCGAAATTAGAATTTCGTAACGTAACAATAAAATCATAACAATTAGTACTGGTACGAAAGAAACAAATCGCAACAACTCATGTTGCGAAAATAGAATTTCGTAACATGGAAATAAATTAATAACAAGTATCAATGTTGCAAAAAAATAAATCGAAACAAAGAGAGTGTTGCGAAATTAGAATTTCGTAACATAATAATAAATCATAACAATTAGCACTGTACAAAATTAACAAATCGCAACAACTCATGTTGTGAACTAGAATTTTCGCAACATTTGAATAAATTAATAACAAGTAACAATGTTACGAAAATAATAAATCGAAACAAACGATAGTGTCACGAAATTGCAATTTCGTAGCATGAGAATAAAATCATCCAGTGGTGCTTGGCTGCAAGATTCTTCCTCTTGAATGTCCCATTCGATCTGCAATAAACAAACAATTAAACCAATTTAGTAATTCAGAACATGTAACACATGTTGCGAAATGATATTTTCGTACTTCAAATAAACATATGAAAATGCAACATTATATACGAATGTCCATTCGTATACTTAAAAATCCAATTTCGAATCGTTTAAATAGCCACAAACACGTTACGAAATTGTCCATTTCGTAACATGTTATAATAGAAATTCCAAAAACATATTACGAAAATATGAATTAGCAACAGAATTTTCAATTTCTGTTGCGTAAAATAATTCATTTCGGAACCTTCAAAAAGCCTCACACATGTTGTGAAATTGTAATTTCGTAACGTCAAATAAACGAATGAAAATGCACAGTTAGTTACGAATTTCACACTATAATATGAATTGTGTTACGAATTGTAAAATTCGCAACATTGTATACCTAAAAATCTCAGATTCGAATCCTTCAAACAAACCAAAAAGCCTCGAACACGTTGCGAAATTGTAATTTCGTAACGTCAAATAAACGAATGAAAATGCACAGGTAGTTACGAATTTCACAATTCGCTACACTATTATACGAATTGTGTTACGAATTGTGAATTTCGCAACATTATACACCTAAAAATTTCAAATTCGAAAAATTCAAAAAGCCTCATACATGTTGCCGGAATTGTAATTTCGTAACGTCAAAGAAACGAACCAAAATGCACAGTTAGTTACGAATTTCACAATTCGTAACACTATATACGAATTTCATATATAGTGTTACGAATTGCGAAATTCGCAACATTGTATACCTAAAAATTTCAGATTCGAAACCTTTAAAAAGCCTCGAACACGTTGTGAAAGTTTATGACCGAAATTCCAAAACACGTGTTACGAATTAGGGTTCTAAACAAATATGAGAAACCAAAAACCAGATCTAGACATTCAAACAAGTTCTAAACAAAAATCGTAAGAATTTATCAATTCGCATCAAGCCCGGGATATGTGAAATTCAAATTTTACCTTTTCATTCGTGTAGAGATTGCTGGATTCTTCGTCGTCGCTTGCTTCGCTGTCGCTGCGATTTTTCTTCCTCCTCTTCTTCTTCTCCTTGCTTTTTCTTCCCTTTTCTCTTGTCTTCCCTCTCGTCTTTCTTTCTCTTCTTCGACGTTTGGGCTTCGCCGGTTTGATCGTTCATTCTCTTTTTTCCTCCTCTCTCGTGTTGCATCGTCGCCGGAATCGGACTGATATTCGTCGTTCTTGGCTTCTGTTTCAGAGTCGCCCAAATCGACGGTGGAGGCTTCTTCTTCTCCGCCGGCTTCTTCTTCTCCGCCGAGTTCTTCTTCTTCCACAGATTTCGGTGTTTGTTCTTCTTTCACAGATTTCATGGCTGTTTGTTGCTGTCGGAAGCCATAGCTGGACAGCTGAGGGTGTCGGTGGCGCGACGGCTGAGAGGGTGGCGCTAGCGGAAATGGAAGGTGGCTGGACGGCGGACGGTGGAAATGGGAGGTGAAGGAAACTAGGGTTTTCTGGTGGTGGGGGAGAGTGTGTTTAGAGATGAGAAAAATTGAGTGGGAAATGAAATGAAATATGACACGATTTTTTTTATGAAAACTGAAAATAACTTCTATCCTATAGTAATGGTATAATTATCCACAAAATACATTTTTTGCTATAATTTTACCATATTATGTTCTTTGACAACTATTGTAATCTAAGGGGGGATTTTGCTATATGGCTCCTTCGCTCTTTATTATTTCATTAAAGGCTAATTAAGCATATCCTAAACTTTAGAAGTTTTATATATATGTGTGTGTGTGTGTGTGTGTGTGTGTATATATATGGTAGGGATTTGGTGAGAATGAATTTTATATGAGAACGTGAGAATGATACATTTTAATGCATATATTGCAGAAATGTAATGCATACACATTTTAATGCATAAACTGCAGAAACCTAAAGCATAAACATTCTAATGCATAAATTACTACAACATAATGCATCGTTAAATCTGAGCCTTGATTAATAAAAATCAAGGGTTCATATTTATCTCATTTCTCACATAAAATAACATTCTCACATGATCTTCTTCTTATATATATATATATATATATGGAGGTAGGAATCATTCCTTAAGTAGAAACTAGGAACTATTCTTAATCATTGATCTTATTTATTTGAATGGTTAAGATGCAAAACAATTAATTATATTAATATCATTTTACTTTCAATCGTTTAATTTTTGTCTCATCGTGGGGCAAAAAAGATAATTTGTCATCAAATCTCATAAGCAGCCATTGATCTAGGAATTACGTTCAAACAAGCCAACTAAATTTTAGGATTACAAAGGGTGAGTTTCAATTCTAGTAATCTAATATATTTTTTTCTTTTCGATTCCCTTTTCATTCAAGTGCAGATTTACGGAAAAAATTCCACATATTCTTATAATAAAACTTGAATAAAAAAAGTGCATGTGATTGCTTTGTAATATGTTTTAAATTGCTTATTACTAATTGCAATCTTGCTTAATTTTTTATTATCTTTTCTGTATTGTTATTTTTAATGTTTGTCGTGTATCTTAAATATTTGTTGATGGTTCAATGCTTAAATATATTTTTTTTATTGCTTCAATCTTTAGAAAATTAAATTAAGCAATAAAATAAAAGATTAAATAAAATTAATAAAATTGTAATAAGCAAATTAAAAGCTATAACCAATGCTTAAATATTATTTATTTATCGCTTTAATCTAAAAATATCCAATTTCTTTAGTTTGATATAATAGACTACGTATTTAATTTATAAGCAAATAAAATACTAAAAATAAGCAATAAAATAAATAAAAATAAGCATTTCTAAAAGCTATAATCAATGCTTAAATGTTAAATATTTATTGCTTTACCTCTAACCATAAAAATATCCATTGCAATTTGATATAATAGACAATTATAATGAGTTGCAACATATTACGTATTTAATAACCAAATAAAAACTAATAAAAGCAATAAATTAATAAAAATAAGCATCTCTAATTTTATTATTTTGGATAATTAAGCATCTCTCTAATTATAATAAGCAAACCAAAAGGCTATAAAAAACATCAACATAAATGTATAAAAGCGTCTCCAAATTAATAATAAACAAATCAAAACTAAAAAGTAGTTAAAAAAAACCATCTTGTGGCAGCATATATTTAATATTGAATACAAATAAATAAATATTAAATATAAGGGTAAATTGCATTTAAAATCAAAACGTTTCTCCAAATTCGCAAAATTGAACATTTTTTAAAAAAAAACGTTTTATAAAATCAAAACGTTTTAATTTTTTTGCAATTGATGGCCAATGACCGGTTTCCCCCAATTTAAAGCTTGCGTGGCAACCGGACATGACACGCTGGCTATCCCGGACGGCGAAACTCGACGACGACGTTTTGTTCTAGGGGAAACGACGTCGTTTACCATCTTTGACTTTAATTACATAGATTCTCCCCATTTCCATCGAGCAATTATGGCTCCTCCATCCCTTTTCCCCATTTTCCCACCCCTCATTCAATTCCCGTCAAACCCCTTAATAAAAACGGCGACAAAGAAGAAAACGACGCCGGCGACTGTAGGAGAAAGAACAACCCATACGGTATGGATGAGGTGAAGGCATTTGCAGCCAAGTATGAAGCATTGTTGAGCGATTATCAAGCGAAATTAGCTGATCTCGAGGAGCTTCTTGCCTTCACAAACGATCATCTCCACACTTGTAGTTTGAAGGATGAAAATCATGAAGCATTGGCAGGCAAGTATGAACAATTGATGATTGAATATGAGGTACAATGGGCAGAGGCCGAGGAGCTTCGCGACTTCATGAATAAGCATCTCTGTTGCTGCCGATTGAAGCAACAAAACCATGATAAACCATTCCCAACATCATGCACTACCAACTTGATAAACCATTCCCAACAGTCCTCATTTTCCACCTCAACAACTGCCCACGCTATAGGATACATGTGGTCATTGCCATCTTTCCCAATAGCACATAACAGGATCCCCCCAGGGTATGTTTTGAGATGGCAGCCATCAAGACCAATAATTGGTCTACAACCCTGCCTAAAACCCTTCACCAAAGCACTAAACCCCACATAGAGGGCCTTAAACACATGATCATCTCCGAGTAATAGCTCAAACCTACCCTCTTTGTCTACCCTCCTCAGCTCAGCAAGATACCTCCTAATCTGCCCATAATGGTGCACAACTGTACCTCTCACCATCTCATTTGCAAGAGACCTTGCCCTGTATAGTCTATCCTTAGGTATCTCATACCCATACCTATCACAAATATCCCTCCTCAACTCATCTATGGGCCAAAATGGCTTCTGTCTGTATTTGGCCAAGTATCTCATAGCAATCCATTTAGCAGTGAGCAACTTGTTGCTCATATGCCTTGCACACTGATGATCTCCCCCATATGTTTTAATACAGAAAGAAAGGTTTTTCCTCACTACACTTGCATAAACCTTCCATGGACATGGTGGGGTACACCTAGCCTCACACTGACTTTTAGAAGTTCTCCTAAACCGTATAAATTTCCCCTTTTGTATTGAATAAGTGGTTAAAGCTCTCCTACACTCAAAACCATCCTGGAACCTCATCCCAACCTGCAGTTGTAATGTGTTATGATCACATTTAGGATCATAAACCACCCTACTCTTGCGCAATGCATTCCCATCATCATCCTCATCACTCTCCCAGAATAGAAGTCTGCATCAGAATCTTCATATTCAGATGTTGTCTCTTCTTCTTCACCTTCACCATCTGCTGGTGGAATAAATTCACTCAACAGCCTCTCTAGTTCCTCATCTCTGGTCTCTCTAAGCTTCCTCCTAGATTCTATGTATTCCTCATCACCATCAGCTAATTCATGATCTGCCAAACCATCTTCCACCTCAGCCCACCATTCATCAAAATCAGCAACATCATACTCTGAATTTTCTTTCTCCTCTTGCCCCTCATTCTCCTGCCCCTCCAAGTTTTCATTCTGCTCCTGCCCTATTTCATTATCCTCCTGTCCATCCAAGTTTTCATTCTGCTCCTGCCCTATTTCATTATCCTCCTGCCCTATTTCATTATCCTCCTGCCCATCCAAGTTTTTATTCTGCTCCTGCCCTATTTCATTATCCTCCTGCCCATCCAAGTTTTTATCCTGCCCCTCTTTCTCCTGCCTCTCATTCTCAGGCCCCCTTTCATTTTCCAATGCAAATGTACCCTGCTCAATCTCCATTTGAGCCACAAATCCATCAGCATCTATTGCTCCCTGACTCGGATCATCATAAGTTATACGTACAAATTTTTGGGTATTGACCATGTATGTTTGAAGTATCCCTGACCCATCATCCACCCCATCCTGAACATACACATGAATATCTGAAATTCCATAGTCAGTTAAAACCTCCATCATACGGCCTAAACACCCCTCATCTTCAATCCATCTGAATAAATGAGTCCTAGGTAGTCTATATTATAATTTATGCCAAGAAGCATATCCTAACGCCTTAACAATCCTACTCAGTTTATCAACAGAAAATGTACTTCTTTTCAAGTCATACACACCCATGGAATATCCATCCATATAAACATCTCTCTTCTCATGAATCCCAAAATGACCTCCATAGTGAAAAATATCGAGAACAAATCACTGCAAATAAGCATTCAAAACTACAGTTAATTGCATGCAAATTAACCCTAAGACTCACCAAATACAGAATCAACAACCTAAAATACTACAAGAATCCTCCTAAAAATACATAAATTACGGGACTGAGGAACAAACCTGTCACTCATGTTTGACACAGCCTCAATCGAGGGGATTTCGCCAGAAATGGAGAAATGAGGAGAAGCAATGGTTCAAACCATTAAAATACCAAGCCCCCTTCTCCGTTGTCGTCGCCGAATTCGCCGGTTGCCGTCGCCGAAATGGGAAAATGGGAGAGAAGGAAGGAAAATCGGGCAAAGGGAAATGGAAGAGCCCTAATTGCGAAATTGGGGGGGGGGGGGGGAATGGGGAAAATGGGGGAGAAATTATAATTAAAACTGAAATTGATAAGTAAAACGACGTCGTTTCCCCTAGAAGAAAACGTCGTCGTCGAGTTTCGCCGTCCGGGATAGCCAGCGTGTCATGTCCGGTTGCCACGCAAGCTTTAAGTTGGGGGAAACCGGTCATCGGCCATCAATTGCAAAAAATTAAAACGTTTTGATTTTATAAAACATTTTTTTAAAAAAATGTTCAATTTGCGAATTCGGAGAAACGTTTTGATTTTAGATGCAATTTACCCTAAATATAACTATACATAATATGAACTATGAAAAAGGGTTGAACATCATCGATAGATATAGATATGAGCCCCATATAAAATATTACGAAAACTAAAAAAAACCATAAATGGAGAACTATATTAGTTTAAAAGTAAATAATCAAATAAAAATTTAAATGGTATTAGTTATAAGCATGAAATACGTCAGCACCCCATGATTTGTGGAAGCTATTGAATTATGGATGTGACTGTTATATATATAATCTATAATTACTCGATTAACCTTTTAAATTAAAAAAAGCAATAAAATAAACATTAAATCAGCAACAAATGATAACCATAGATCTAAATAAATCAATGACCAAGTTCTACCTAATGGATAGGTTTCTATTTGATCACCCTCCTATATATATATATATGGCATGGATTAAATAGAAATCATCCCCTATATAGAAACTGGAACCACTTATGCACCTTTGATTTTGTTTAATGAATGGTTGAGATTAAGTGATCAAATTGATTGGGTTAGTTACACGTTAGCATTAGGTGGGGTGTTTGGGTAATTTCTTTTTATTAAATAACTGATTATCATTTATTACAAGATTTATTCCAAATGTATAGCACTTTATCCTTGGGCTTTATTTTTTTATCTTTCGTATTTTTGGTAACTTCTTATTTCATTATACAGACATTTCTTTGTTATTTAAGTATCAAATCCTATCATATTTTTATCTACAAATCCTTTTTTAGTCTTCCATAGTCAACGGCTTGATCGTGATCCCTTTCGTCCTTCTTATCTGTATTGCATCACATAAAACATAAAAACATTTTAGTGCCACAAATAAAACATTATTTAAAGGGCAACACTTGTGTACAACATGTTGTACAACATTTTCGGGTTTTGACCCGCCGCGACCCGCCCAGAAAAATTTTAAAAAAAACCATCGAAATGTATGTTTATATCAATATGCGCGCTGTTTCATTACACTGTAGAACAACTAGCCCAGTGGTTCAAGCCTAAGTTTGCATCAGCAAAGTCGCGGTTTCGATTCCTATTAAGGAGATAACTCCATCATTTTTTGTTTTTATTTTCATTTTACTGTATTATTCCCTTTTTTTTTTCGTTTTTGCCTTTTTTTGCTAGTTTACATTTCAAGTTTTTTTTATTTTTATTTAGTTTTTTAGTTTTCCACTTTTTTGATTTTCAATTTTTTTAGTATTCCCTTTTTTTTTTCATTTTCATGTTTTCTCAGTTTTTAGTTCCATTTTTTTTTTCATTTTACTGTTTTATTCCTTTTTTTTTTTCCTTTTTTCACTAGTTTACATTTCTAGTTTTTTTTCCATTGTTTTCATTTTCACATAAAGAAAGGTAATGTTTCGAAAATATTATTTTTCTTCACGACAATGTTTACTTTTGTTCATTACAATGTGTACTTTTAGTAATTTGGTCAAGTAATTATTGTCATAATGAAAGGTAATCATTGATACGAAGAAAGTAATGTTTCGAAAATCTTACTTTTCTTCACGACAATGTTTACTTTTGTTCACGAGAACTTATACTTTTAGTTACTTGGTCAAGTAATCATTGTCGTAGTAAAAAGTAATCATTGATATAAAGTAAAGTAATGTTTCAAAAATATTACTTTTTTCACGAAAATGTTCATTACAACTTGTACATTTTAGTTATTTGGTCAAGTAATTATTGTCGTAAGAAAAAGTAAGTATTGATATAAAGAAAAGTAATGTTACAAAAATATTAATTTTCCTCACAATAATGGTTATTTTTGTTCACGACAACGTGTAATTTAATTTTTTGGTAAAGTAATTATTGATATGAAGAAAGGTAATATATCAAAAATATTTTCTTCATGACAATGTTCATTTTTATTATCGACAATTTGTACTTTTTGATATTTGGTAAAGTAATTATTGTCGTAATGAAAAGTAATTATTGTTATGAAGAAAGGTAATGTTTCAAAATTATTACTTTTCTTGACAATAATGTTTACTTTTGTTCATGACAACTTGTACTTTTAGTTATTTTGTCAAATAATTATAGTCGTGGAAAAGTAATGTTACAAAAATATTATTTTTCTTCACGATAATGGTTACTTTTATTCACGACAACGTGTACTTTTAGTTATTTGGTAAATTAATTATTGTCGTAATAAAAAGTAATTATTGATATTCAGAAAAGTAATGTTACAAATATATTTTCTTCACGACAATGTTCATTTTTACCCACGACAATTTGTACTTTTTGATATTTGGTAAATTAATTATTGTCATAATGAAAAGTAATCATTGTTATGAAGAAAGTTAATGTTTTAAAAATATTACTTTTCTTCACGATAATGTTTACTTTTGTTTATGACAACTTGTAATTTTAGTTATTTTGTCAAATAATTATAGTCGAAATAAAAAGTAATTATTGATATTAAGAAATGTGTTGTACTAAAAATCGAAAATGAATCATAATTGGGGATTAAGAAACCCTAATTTGAAATTAGTAGATCCTAACTGGATAAATAAACCTAATTGAGGATTAATGAATAAAGATACAAGAGATGAGTAAAATACGGAGTCAGATAAGATAAGTAAGCATAAATTGCCATGTATTTCATTAATCAACCATAATTTCAAGAATTGATTCTCCTATGTACAAACCAAAACTTTGTTCAATTAATTAGTTCTTATCATCACAAAAGGAAAGCAACAACTTTAGGCTCATGATGCAACTATTTGTGAGCAATTTGATCTCTAGCATGCAATGCATTAACAGAGCAAACCTCACATTATTTTCCACAATCATCTGATTACCAAACATATCAAACCTCAACCCCTCAATCAATTCCTCATTGCTCTTCTCATAAAAGTTGTGCAAAACACAGCAGGCTACAAAACAACCAGCAAATCCTGCAGGTTCATCTCTGACCTTTTCTTGAGGTAGCTCCACCGCACCTTCATCCTCATGAATGACTCTTTTGCCACCCTGTGCACCTTCTCCATCTTCCCATTGTACACGTACAGTGCCCAGCTCAGATTCTGATGGATGTAAGGCAATAGCACCCTCTGCACCTCCTCCATCTATCAAAACAGCAACATTCTCATCATTTCGATCATATGACATAACCTTAACATCATTATTCTTAGGTCTAGGTAACAGAAAAAGATATTGAATATCTGAAGGCCTAACAACCAAATTATGTCCACCCTCAAAAGTCAATACATGTGACAATGGATTGAAGTTCTCAATAAACTAAAGAGTATGGTTCCAGGAAACATATTTCCAGCCATTCAAATACAAAAGACCATCAAACCCCACTGCTCTAATACACTCTTTCTGTGCCTCATTTAATACTAAAAGCAAGTCACATAGTTTGGAGGGTTTTTACTTAATAGTAAATCTGCAAAAACCAGAAAGTAGTATTAAAAAAATTGAAGTAGATCTATCTAAAACAATCACAAAATTAAGTACTGAATACTACAAATAAGTAAGACAAAAATACCTTTCTTCTTTGATAACAATCTTGAGCTCTTCGTTTCTCTTGATAAGAACATCAGGACTTGTATTCTTATGTTTCTTAACAACACTAAAAATATCGTTGGAAACCAAGTATTAGTTAAAATAAGAATGTATATAACCTAAAACAAATATAGAAATAAATACCTAAAATGTGGATTATTTTCTGGAGAAGATAATACAATCTCTTTTTCTTTGTTTGATCTCTTTTTCACCATGATTTATAATCTAAAAATGCAATCAAAATAAAAGTGTTAATTTACAGCTATTAAGTATTAACAATCACTATTTAATCCAACAATAAGTGCTTTACTAATGGTGCAAAATTGAAAATACCAATAGGCAAAATATTCATCTATACACAAACAAGTATAACACATATCAACATATTTGAATAAACTGTGAACCTTTCTCTCTCTCTTGCTCTAACTCTATATCTCTATCTCTATATATATCTGTCTATCTCTTCTCACTCATTCTCTCTCTTTCTTTCCCTGACTAATGAGTTCAGTTCTAATGGTAAAAATTTATCAGGCCATACTTTTTTTAGAGGAATGTTTACATTTATTCAATATAAGCATTACTTTTGGTAACTATATATATACCACCTCATCTACTGGAAGTTTTCTTAGTCCTAATAATGTTGGTAACTATATATTTTAGTAACTACAGACATGGCATATCCTAAAAGAGCAGTATACATAACAAAACACACACAGACACAAATATGTGTGGATTCAGTTTAAAGAAAAAGACTGGAAAATAACAAAGAAATAAAGAATTATCATCCAAGCATATAAACATAAACAAAGATTCAGACAAAAAAAATGCATATAAGCATGAAATATTTTGAAGGAAAAACATAACACAAAATTGAACAATACAGTAGAAAGTGAAGAAGATGTAGATAATCGTAACACAAAACTGAATAAAAGGAAAATAACCTTCGATTTGAGAACTAGGGTTTGCGACAATAAATCGACGGAGCCAAAGGGTTTCCAACAAATCCCAAATGAAGACGAGCAACAGATCAAAGAAACCGAAAGGAAAAGGAAAAGAAAAACGGAGAAGCACTGGTGAAGGAAGTGATAGAAGCACAGAGAAGCGGAGAACAAAAATGAAAGAGGAAAGGAGTAACCGGAGAGGACTAATCGTTTTCAGTGATTTCAAAATAACGGCGAGAGAAGGAGCAAAGAAACCGAAAGGAAAACAAGCAGAAAAATGGAGAACCAACAGCGATGGCAATAGCCCAAGCAGATAGAAACAGATGAGAGAAGGGGGAGAAGAGAACGCAGAGAAAATGGGAGGCAGGAGTCAGGTCGGAGCTATCGGGTCATAACCCGTCTAACGCATACATCCGTATGTACGCAAGTTTTTACGTTATTTAAAACATTAAGAAACATTAAAATGACATACAACATTATATAACTAGATAAAAAAAGAAAACGGAAAACATTTTAGTACCACATATAAAACATTATATCAAACCTTAAGAAATATTAAAATGACAGTGCAACATTATACAACTAGATAAAAATGTAAAACATTTTAGTGCAACAAATAAAACATTATATCAAACCTTAAGAAGCATTAAAATTAATGACATACAACTAGAGTAAAAATTAAAACATTTTTGTACCACAAATAGAACATTATATCAAACCTTAAAAAACATTAAAATAACCTAAATAGGTGCATCAAATAAGTCACCAATTGGAACAACAAAAATCTGAAACGAAAAAATAAATTAAAAAATATGAGTTCCAAACCCAAAAGCTAATACACTAACAACAAATTCATATGTTTTAATATATTAATGATATATCGTATTTGGTAATTCAAACAATATAACTATAAATATAGTAGGTTATCCGATTGCACGCTTGAATCATGGATGGATATAATTACGATTTGTTTTAGCCCAAATATACCCTCAATTGGTATTAATCTTATATTTTAAAAGAAAAAATATCTAAAAGGAAGTATTATTTGGGCCATAGATTCTAGTATACCAAGGGTGTAGATTGGTTTCTTGTTTTCATATAAGGATTGATTTTCACCTAATCTCATCCCTATATATATATATAGAGAGAGAGAGAGAGAATTAGGATCATATAAAAATGGCTCTTATTCTAAGAAATGAGAATCAATTTCAGCCACTCATCTGTTGCATCTCGCTAAGAATGGCGGTGCATCCGGACGAAAAATTTCCATTTTTTTTTTATTTCAATTTTTTTTTTAGGTTTGATTTTTCCATAAAGTTGGATGCATCTCATGTCAACGTACGGTGCATGTAGTTTCACATTGTGGTGCATCTCATTGTAAAGTGTGGTGCATCTACCATATTGTGATTCATGAGATGCACCACTACGTGTATTGATAAGCACGTGACAGTGTAATCAGATGCACCACTAGGTGTAAGGAAATGCTCTATACTTTAAGGCGGAGCCGAGAAAAATAAGGTTAAAAAAAAATTGAAAAACAAAAAACTAAAAAAAAATTGGACATGCACCACATAACCAGATGCACCACACAGTGTATCTAGATGCACCGTGTTTTAAGAAAAAATTGCCCAAAAAAAAAGGCGCGTGAGCTACACGCGCCTATGAGTGTATCTCACGCGCCCCGCCCTTTTTGTGAGAGATGTGATCCAGATTTATTCCTATTTTTCACTTTAAGAACTATTTTCATTAAAACCCATCCCTATATATATATATATTAATTATATCAATCACTTGAAGAAGCCTTGAGTGCTACAAATCGCCAAAGCAAGAGAGGAAACGAACCCAGGGAATTAATTTCAAACGACGGGTTACAAGCTAGACAAGCTATTTCATGAGCAAGAACATCTCCAGAGCGCTGGATCTAGCGAAAGAAAAGTTGTTCAAAACCTTGAGAAAGATGAAGAATGTCTTCAATAGTTGTTCCCAGATGGTTATATAGGGGTTGCTCTTCTTTTGGAGAAGAGAAGCAAGCTCTCCACCCAAAACCAAATTTCAGTTTGTAACTCTCTATTTAGATATAATAGTTACATCACACATGTAATGTTAACTAATGGAATCTTATTTAACTAATAAAACAAGTTCCAAGGCTGGTAAAAATCCAGTTCCAAAGTGTTTTCTGAGGACCTAAAATTTGGTCTGACAAAGGTAGAAGACATATACAAAAAGTGTGCATATCAGTAAATAACTCGTGCTTATTGAGGAACTCCATCCAATTCAGAGATCAAATGTTGGCGCTTTATACAGATCTTTAAAATGACCACAAAACGAGTAATCAGTTTAAAAGTGTCGCTGAACGTTCATATTTTTCATTTGTCAAACTCCCAGATCACACCTCCATCTTCTGTAAGAACAACAAAACGACACAAACATTAGAGTTGCAATCGAAATTCCATACTGTGCACAGAAGAGGCACTCTGTGCAACTTATGAATGAACAGTAAACTAACGGACTCCTTATTTTCTATTCTTCTTATTTTGAAATATCGAAGTTTCAAAATTTCAAGAGAAATTTCGCAACAGATGAGATCCTAAATGTATCTATGTGCATATATGTTTTTGCAATCCAAACAACCTTTAAAGGGCACTGAAATTATTAGCGGAGAGGAAGAGCCATTACCTGCGACTTTTTTGTTTATCCAAGTTTCTATGAGCATGCCAGCACCAATCCCACCAGCAATACATGCTCCGTAAAAGCAAAGATTATACGTGAGAGATCTACGGGGAAGAAAATAATACTCGGGAATCTCCCTAAACTTTCTTGGGCGCCTTTTCTGTGCAGAAACACCTTCAACAGAATCACTGGTTACTGGTTCTTGAATACTTTTCCAATCCAAACCCGTTTTAGATGCATCTTTCTCTTCCTTTGCCATTAGTCTAAATCAGAATGCTGTTGCAAGATCAACCATGCAACCATTAGTAGTATGTAAAACGAGAAAAACAGTCGATACAAACAACCACATGCACACAATCTTTGATGATTCTTTTTCTTCTTCGCCATCTAACTCAGAATTGCAAGTTCAATCATGGAACAAATGATAGTACGTGAAACGGGAAAAACACAATCAAAACATAAACAACCACAAACATGCAAACAATGTCACCCCCTGCATATTGAGTACTCAATATAAGCCTGATTGACAACCAGGGACTCAATAAACAATGGAACACATTGGAAAATAAAAGCAAACTAAGCAAGTGTAGTTTTCTATTCCAATCCATTTTTGATTTATCATTCTCTTATTCGCCATCAGTCTAACACGGTATTGTAAATTCAATCATGCAACAAATGATAGTATGTTAAATGGGAAAAAACGCAGTCAAAACATAAACAACCACAAACACGCAAACAACAAAATTCCCCTGCATACTGAGTACCAAATATAAGCATGATTGACAACGAGGGACTTGGTAAATAATTGAATAACCAAGAAAATAACAGCATACTAAGCAAGTGTAGTTTTCTATTCCATGATTGTTCTCTGATTTGCCATCAGTCCAACTCAGAATTTTGTTGCAAGTTCACTAATGCAACAGCTGATAGTTTGTAAAATGGGAAAAATGCGTCAACTAAACTGACAAAACGATAAACACGCTAACAACATCATTCAACTGCATACCTAGTACTGAAAATAACCATGATTGACAACCAGGGTGTCTCACCCCAGTTCTTGAAGAAACACATATATCGGGGAATGACTGGTTGAATATAAGAAGGGAATGAAGGGAGCTAAGCTTGAATGAAATTGAACACAAGACTTAATTGAAGTCAACTATTATATTTACAATAATATTTACAAGAACATTTATTCAAAACATAAAGGATTGAAGTTCTAGTTCGTACCCGAAAATAGAAAGGCTGGCAATAATCGACATAATCGACAAAGCTCAGAAAGCTTAAACTAGCACAAACAATTTTAAATGTTGAATCCTAGCCTCAGATTCACCTGTTCAAAGCTAAGTATTGTAGAAGTCTTCAGTTCCATCTTTAACATATATGTACGTAAATTTTCTTCACGGAAGATGGCGACATCAGTGACACGTTAAGACTATAGTTGGTGACACTAAAGAATATTAATTCAATATATTAATTTTTCCAAACTAATTTTGGGTGAATGAGAAAATAATACAACATATTGTTGACCCAGTAAATTGGAAGGTGTAAGGGCGCTTCACATAAAACAAAAAATAGAAAAACTGTCTTTCAATATGAAAGTATGAATAAGAATTAATGAAAAAGATGAACTATACCACATCCATTTATTGTACAAAGAATATCAGTGGAACTAATACTACAATTCGATCTAAACTTGCGTGGTTTAATTTAGTTTATTGAGTCCTCTCGTTTTAATTTTATCTAGAGAGAGAGAGAGAGAGCCAGGGGACATACCGAGGGGGGAAGGCGCGACGGCGGCGGAGAGGGTAGGCTCACTGCAGAGGTGAGAGAGAGAGAGAAAATGGTGAGAAATAGAACGGAGAAAGAGAGACAAAGAGAGGGAGAGAGAGAGAGCAGGGGACTTACCGGGGAGGGAGAGGCGCGACGGCGACGGCGGCGGAGATGGGCGGCGGACTGCAGAAGTGAGAGAGAAAAAGGAGAAAGAGAGAAATAGAGAACAGGGACTTACGGGAGAGGGAGAGGCGCGACGGCGGCGGAGATGGGCTTTTGACTGCAGAAGTGAGAGAGAGAGAAAAGGGTGAGGAAGAGAGTTAGGGTAGGAGAGAAATGGGGGGAAGAACGATACGTATAGGGGTGAGAAAAAAACCGAAATCCGAAAATCCAAACCCAACAAAACCGAAATATGAAATTTGGTTTGAATTTTTTCGGATTTCGGATCGGATCGGATTTAATTTTTTGGCAAATTCGAATTTCGGATTCGGATCGGATCAGTGCTTTAAAAAATCGAACAAATCCGAAATCCGAATTATATATATAATATATTATTATTTCCTTTTATTAATAATTATTAATTTAATATATCTATTCAATTTCTTATAAATTTTTTTATTATGAATTATTAATAATTTAATATGTTTTTTCAATTTTTTATTAATTATTATAAATTTAATATATTTTGAAATTTTGAATTGTTTAATACTTTTTCTTTAGAATTTCGGATTTTCGGATCGGATCGGATTTGGTGTTTGGATTTTGGATTTTTTCAGTTCGGATTTGTTCGGATTTCGGATTGGATCGGATCCATTTTTTTCTAAAATTCGGATTTCGGATTCGAATCAGATTGAGCAAAAATTCGATCCGTAATCTGAATGCTCACCCCTAGATACGTAGGGCGAAAATTATTGAGGTATCAATGTAGATAAATTGAAAATTTAAAAAGAAAATCTCCAAAATTGTCGAGTCTTTTATTGAATATATATTAATACTATTCATGAGCATATATCTAATTAATTCGATCTATTAATTTTTTTTTTATTCAAAATGAACGTCAGTGACGTTAACATCGTCATCATTCAAAATACGAATGTACATTAATTCAAGATATATAATCCATTTCTTACTCGATTAATATTATATTTGCCTCTAATCCTCACAGATCGACGTCATTGGTAATATAAACTCCCTCTGATCCATTAATATTATTATATTATTGTTCGTCACGAAGATTAAAAATAAAGGTAAAAAAATAAAAATTAGGTAGGTCTTATTATTTTTGGAGGATTTTGAAGAGTTAAAATTTATATTCCTTATTTGGGACATCTATCATTCTTCATAAAATTATGAGTTAACTTGTTTGTTTACTGAATTGCAGTCCAATGATTTTAATTTCTTTACAGTAATTTTAATTTTAATATGTCATTCTACGAGAAGAACAAACATAACATAAGTGCGATACAGTTTTATTGTTATATCGTGCTCAAATACTTCGATTAATAAAATCTAGAGGCGTGTTTCTGTGAGTCGGGTGTATACTATATACCCGGCGCGTTGGCGCGTGCAACACACGCACGCGTTCCCACGCTCGGCCTGTGTGATGCACGCGCCCGGGTTTTTTTTCAGATTTTATTTTGCGACTCCGCCTTCGGCTTCGATTTTACGGTTCCGCCTTTGTTCCGATTACTAATATAAGAATAATTGTCGGACAACAATTTGGATTTTTTCAACTCGCTCCGAGGCTTTCGGCTCCCCTCGCTCTAATTTTAACCAAAGAAGAAGCGACAAACAAAAAACGAAGAGGCAAACAATAAAAAAGAGGCGAAAAAAAAATTGGAAATTAAAAAAAAAATTGAAAAAAAATCTGGAAAATAAAAAAACAGAAGAAAAATAAAGAAAACAAAAAAAAAGAAAAAACTAAAAAATAAAAAAACCAAAAAAAGAAGAATGAAAAAACCAGGAAATTAAAAAAAATAGAAAAAAAAAGAATAAAAAGGCTGGAAAATTAAAAAAAATACTAAAAAACAAAATACACTAAAGACAAAAAGTGAGTTTATAGTATACATCGATTGTATATAAACAAATGTCTAAAATCTACAGTTCTTAACTCCAAGACTTTTTTTTTAA
Source organism: Schizonepeta tenuifolia (assembly GCA_029490685.1). Lineage (NCBI taxonomy): Eukaryota > Viridiplantae > Streptophyta > Magnoliopsida > Lamiales > Lamiaceae > Schizonepeta > Schizonepeta tenuifolia. Next base: position 20,431,982 of record CM055958.1, on the reverse strand, counting down.
AGGATCTAGCGTGTAGCCCGTCGAAATCGATAGGAAATTATTGTTTAATAAAATTATTATAAAAATATTGTTCATTAATTTTTTAAGTTTTGTGGGCCAGTTTGAAATCGGTCCGTCTACCACGGTTCAAGATCGCAATCCTCCCATCAACTACGATTCTGGAAAAATTGAACCGTCAGTTTAGAATCGGCCCGTCTACCCTCATGACTCTAAAGTATGAATCCTCCCGTTAAGTTGAACTGTCGTAATTGAATCAGCCCGTCTACCCCCACTTTTCCAGGTAGGAATCCTCTCGTCGACCACGATTCTGAAAAAGTTGAACCGTAAGTTTGGAGATCGGCTCGTCTACCCTCACGGTTCCAAGTCAGAATCCTTCCATTATGTTGAACTGTAGTAAGTGAATCGGCCTGTTTACCCCTACAGTTGTCAAAGAAATTGTTCCACGTCAATTTCATATGAAAATTGTGATGAACCATTTTGACAACAAATACTACTCTCTGTCCCGTATTGATTTAGAGAAAAAAATAATTATGAGAATTTGTGTGATTCATTTTGACAACAATTATTTCTTTGTTCCATATTGATTTAGAGAAAAAAAATGATTTTCGTTTTGTATCTAAAAGAATTTACTCATATAATAAAAATTATAACTATTTAACTGCCCAATTAATTGGTTGGACAAATTAAATTAATGCATGGTACATATTGCAAAGAATGAGAAAATATATATTGATTCTAAATATTTCATATATAATATATAGAATATAAATATGATAAATATTAATTTTAAATTCAAAATATTTGAGAATTTAGATAAATAGGAAACTAATGAAAGGAGAAATATGAGAGGTGAGGCGTAGGATTTTTTTTTTACGAAGATTCGTGTATTGATTTAGAGAAGAAAAATAATTATGAGAATTGTTGTGATTCACTTTGACAACAAATATTTTTTTGTTCCATATTGATTTAGAGAGAAAAAAAATGATTTTCGTTTTGTATCTAAAAGAATTTACTCATATAATAAAAATGTTGGAAAATTTATTAGTAAGAGTTTTGATGAATTCCAAAACCAACTGACCCCAACCGAGTAGATGTTGCCAGCTCCTATTGTTAGCTGTTAGGCTCGCTGTTTGAGCAATGTTAAGATTTTATCTTTACAGATCTCCAACTGAAGACGGCAACAGAGCAACACTCGGATACAACCCCGGATGAAAGATCGGATAAGGAACATCAGTTACAAGACTGCCTGATGAGAGAGCTATGCTTTTTGACAGCTGAGAGTTCAAGCCAACTGTTCAGTTGGAACATCAGCTGTAGAATGCCATCCGATAAAGAGAATGTTTCAAGAAGGGGGAAGTTATAAAGAAGTCTCAACATGAAGTTCAAAGTCAGCTGAGAGTTCAACGGTTCAGACAGAACATCAGCTGAAGACCACTCAGATAAAGATCAAGACTTTCAACCGACTAACTGAGGTTGACTGTCAGAAAGGTTTGAATTTGAATTTCAAAAGGAAGTCACATGAGGGTTTGACCGTTCAGTCATTACCCCATTTGGCCCAACACAAGGCTGTCTCAGATGGAAAGTAGAAGAACTCAGATGCCATATCGGGAAAGTCTGCAGAGATGAGAGACAAGCCATCGCTTTCAACGATCAGAGATCAACATCTCCTCCAACGGCTAGTTGATACTCCCCCCCTATAAATAGAGGCCCTCATTCATTCGAAGAGGATACAAGACACACACGCGAGAAGAAATCCGAGAGCAAAAAGAAAAGAGCAATATTCTTCCCGAGCTGAACTAAATCTCTTAGAACATCACTTGTTGAGGGTTCTAGAGTTAGATAGTTTTATTTGTGTCTTTAGATCGAACCTTGAGAACATCACTTAGTGAGAGTTCGTAGAGAGTTAGATCACAGCTCACCTTCCGTTCGAGCTTTTAGTTGGAAACATATTTTCTCTTTCACCTGAAAAGGTTTAGGATTCTACTCTTCCTGCAACTGAGTAGCTAGGTCGTTTAGTACCCGTAAACTAAACTGTAAGGTTGATAAGTACCCGCAAACTTATCCATAACGGTTGCTCAGCCCGCGTAAGCTGAGTGGTTTGTCCAGAAGAACTTGGACAGAGTTGTGTGGACTCACAACTCCCCGTGGACGTAGGAGTGTTATCTCCGAACCACGTTAAATCTCTGTGTGCTCGTATTTTTCATTACTCAGTTTTCTAGCATTCTCATCTGTCTGACTAACCAGCATACAAACTGCATCTGCACATATTCAACTGTTTTGGTTATTGACCAACCGTGCATAAAAGCGTGAGTTGTTTTACGAGTTGTTAATTTCCACCACATTCCGCACAGCACCACTCTACCAGCTGAGGTTGCTTACTCAGCTGTGAGATCCCAACTGAGTCTTTTTACTCGGTTGAAGTATTTTTCGGGGTTAAGTTTTAAAATCCTAACTGGTGTATTCCCCCCCCCATACACCAGTAACTCGTATCGGGACCATCAAGTGGTATCAGAGCAGTGGTTCAAAAGACTGCTGACTCTGTTTCACGAAGTGTGAATTCGAGAAATTTTCTTCAGTGGTCAACTGAATAGATCTTTTCATGCTAGTGCATATTTGCTTGCATATTTGTTCTGTTTGTTGTGTGCAGATGGACGTCAAGGACAAGATCGCCGTCATGTTCTCAGTAGTCAATTATACATCATGGAGAACACGGATGAAGAAGATCCTACTTTCGAAGCATCATAGGATGCAACAAGTTCTCTCTTCTGGACCGATCGTCATCAAAGAAAGAATAGCTCGCACTCCCACAAATCCTAACGATGGAGATACAGTGGTGGAGTATGTGGAGAAACAGCCAGAAGACTACACTCCAGAGGAGGCCAGGGTGAGCCAGTTGGATATCTGAGCTCAGAGCACAATAATGTCCACAGTTGGACAAGATTATCTGCCTTGGATAGATGAGTGTGAGACTGCAAAAGAGATGTGGGACATCCTGGCATCGCTGAGTGAAGGAAGCGACGAGACAAAGGAAAACAAGTTCTCACATGCATGTCAAGATTTCGACAACTTCAGTCTGCGACCTGATAAGACCATCGATCAGCTAGAGCTCCGGTTTATGGACATCATCAGAAGAATCCAGTCCATCCGAAGAGGAAAATACACACTAAGAGAAATCAATCTCAAAGTGTTGCAAGCTCTACCGGCTGAGTGGGATACTTTCACCAATATCCACGAAAGCCGAGCTGACCTTGGTGAAATGGGAACTGAAAGATTGTTCTCAATCTTAAAAGGAAATGAGTATAAGGTCAACAGGAGGAGATCTCAGTCCTCAGGTCAGACAAGTAGAATTGAGGATGTTGGCTCAGCCTCAAAGTCAGTTGCTCTCCGAGATGACTACTCGAAATCGAGATCATCGAGGCCAACCAGATCGGCTGACACGACTGCAAATGAGCAAAGCAGAGAGGAACTGCAACAGAACATTGCAGCCTTATCAAAGAAGCTAGCCGACATGGACACTCGGTTCGGCAAATACAAACGATTATACAAATCAAACCGAACTAGAGACAACTCGAAGCCAGTCACTAATGGTTGCTTCGAATGCGGCAAGGAAGGACACTTCAAAGCTGACTGTCCAGACCTCTCAAAGAAAGAAAGGGAAGCGTTGAGGGCCAAGCAATCTGCAAAGAACAAGGCCATGGTAGCAGAAGAAGCAGCTGACGATATGGATATCTTCACTGATACTGAAGATGAAGATGAGCTGACTTCTACCAACAACGCCATCAGTCAGGATCAATGCCTCATGGCACTTGGAACAGACCAAGATGATATTGAGGTACAATCTAATCCTGCTCAGTTAAATTCTTCCAATACTTCTAACATGCAGGAATCTCTTGACGATGAGTTGGAACCCTCCTGGAGTGATTTTCAAGAACTCAGTGAGGAATTGCTTCAGCAATCGGTTGAGTTTAAGAGTCTTCAAGCTCAGTTCACCAAACTTGAAGATTTCTTAACCGAGAAGGACGATCCGATAAAAAGCCAAACCGAGGAGATTGAAAATCTCAAGAGTCAGCTGAATGCAGCTAAGACTCCAACTGATGAGGAGTTGACAAAGCAGATCAAGGAACAGCAAGGTCAGTTGAAAAATCAAGAGACTCAGATCGAACAGCTGATAAAGAAGTCAGATGGACAAACCGAGCAGATAATTGTCCTCGTCAAGGAGTTGCAAACTGAGAAGGACAATCTAATCAAGCTGTATCAGTCATCCAAGATCATAGAAAATCTTATCAGTTATAGTAGACAGATGGATGACGTGTCAGGACTTGGTTATGATGTTGTCAAGGATACTGGAATTCCACCAGCAACTTTCATCAAAGCTGTAGAAATCACAGCTGTCGAGTCAAACACAGCTGAGTCTTCAGAAGCTAATCCAACCTCCACCTCTCAGCAAGTTCAACCGACCAATACTACCACACCTGAGAAAGGAAAAGGAACAGTAGATGAAGGACAGAATATTCCATCGGTTAGGACATCAACCGAGGGGGAATGTTCCAAAAGTCAAAAGAGGAATCAGAGGCGTCGAAGGCATAACCGCAACCGAACTCAGAATCAGAACCGACCTCTGCATCACCCTCAAAGTCAACATCAGAAGAAATGGAACCGACCGCAGAACAGACAAGGGTTCAATCATCTGAATCAACAACGGTTCTATTCCCAGTTCAACCAAAGGTTCCAACCGAGTCAACCGATAAGGAACAGGTCGAACAGTTGGAGATACTCATGCCACAACATGAATCATCAACAGGGCATGAACACCTATCGACAACACTCAAGAAGTTGGAATCAGAATCAGCCACAAAGATTCCAACATGGCGTCCGACCTCACAGACAAACTCAACAGGATAAGAATCGTCATCAAAATAGAGGGAAAGCCTCACCTCCTAAAGCTCAACATGGGAGAAGTCCAACTCCTCCCAAGAAACAGAACATCACTACTAACAACAAGCCTAAGGATAACCGAGGTGTTGTTATAGTTGATGATGAAGGAAAAGTAATCTGGAATGATAAATCCATCCGAGTTTACAGGAAAAAGCGACGCACAGTTCCAGGGAGAACTGGTTCTAACCCTCCAGGACCCAACTGAAATTGGGGACCTAAGCGAGTTTCTCCTTGCAGGTACAGGAGAAACGGCTGAGGAAGAAGAAAGCGTCTACAACAAAATGGGTAATGGACAGTGGATGCTCGAAACACATGACGAATCTAAAGGATTTGCTTGGAAGTTTCGTGGAGAAAGAAGGTCCATCATTTACTTTTGGTGATAACTCAAAAGGTTACACCAGAGGTTACGGTACCCTTGAAACCAATCATGTTTCAATTTCTAATGTCTCCTATGTTGATGGATTGAAGCATAACTTGCTCTCCATCAGCCAATTCTGTGATAATGGATTCTCTGTCAAGTTTGATGCACAGGGTTGCAGGGTTAAAGATGTCGGATCAAAGCAGGTGATATTGTTGGGAAATCGATCACCAACAGGGAATGTCTACTACGATGACTGGAACAGCAGCCTCCCTGACACCTGCATGTTATCAAAGAGCAGTTCTGATGTGAGCTGGCTGTGGCACAAAAGGCTCAACCATCTGAACTTCAAGACGATGAACCGACTCGCCAGACAAGAACGTGCAAGAGGCATACCTAACCGAGTGTTTTCAACAACACACATCTGCAGTGCATGCCAGCTGGGAAAGCTTGCTAGATCCTCCTTCCGGTTGAAGTCAACTCCCTCAACCGACCGAGTGTTACAGCTGATCCATATGGATCTCTTCGGGCCAGTTACACCAAAGAGCATAAATGGCAACGAATATACACTGGTTGTAACTGATGATTACTCGAGGTACACGTGGACCATCTTCATGCGCCACAAGAGTGAAATCCGAGATGAGCTGCCCAAGCTGATGGATCGGATATCGAACCAACAAGAGATAAAGATTATTTCTATCCGATCAGATCGTGGAACCGAGTTCATAAATGAAACCATCATCGAGTATTGCGAGAAGAATGGAATTACCCATCAGACATCAGCCGCGTGTACTCCGCAACAGAATGGAGTAGCTGAGCGAAGGAACAGAACGCTGAAGGATGCAGCCACATCCATGTTAGCCAGCTCAGCTCTGCCAAAGAGATTTTGGGCTGAAGCGATCAACACTGCATGCTACACTCAGAACCGGTCTCTTCTAACCAAGCGGTTGGGAAAGACACCATATGAGCTATGGAGACGCAGGAAGCCAGATATTTCTTATTTTCGCGTCTTTGGTTCTAAGTGTTATATTCACAACAATGGGAAGACTCAGTTGAAAACTTTTGATGCCAAAGCTTCGAAGGGCATATTTCTTGGATATGCTGCTCGAATCAAGGCATATAGAGTTTTCAACAATAGCTCTCGTGTTGTGGAAATAACACCTCATGTTAGTTTTGATGAATCTACCTTTGAGTGCAGGGAACAGGTTAAAGGACAACAAGCAGATCCAGCTGTTCCACCAGTTCTCACCAGATCGCAAGCTCTAAGGGAAAAGAACCTAGCTGAACCACTGGTTTGGGCAACTGAGGATGAGGATCCATACTCCTCTGAAGATGAATGCGAAGACCCCAGCTCATCCCAAGGGGGAACTTCAGCTGATGCTCCTCCAACTGCATCAGCATCCGAAGCCCAACCGAGTCCTGTTCAAACTAATGTCAATGTTGAGGATCCAAACTCAACAGCTGATAAATCACCAGCTCTAAAGACTCCAACTCAGATTTCGGAACAGTCACAGTTGGAAGAAGAAGGAAGACGCAACCGAAGATGGTATGAAGTCCATTCCACTGACAACATCATCGGCGATCCAACCGAGGGTGTGCGTACAAGGAGCCGAGTTGCAAATCCAGAATCAATTGAAGAAAACTCCAACACTTATGCCCAATATGCTGAGGAGTTGGCAGTTCTAGAGGAGTTCGAGCAAGCTGGAGATGTTGCCATGATTTCTTGCTTTTTAGCTGATGTACCAGAACCGAAGAATGTTGGGGAAGCTCTCAACTGTGTCCACTGGACAACAACCATGCAAGAAGAACTGAATGAGTTTCTACGCAACTGTGTATGGGAGTTAGTAGAAAGACCAAATGGTGTCAAGGTGATTGGATTGAAGTGGATTTTCAAAAACAAGAGAGACGCCATTGGATTCATAGTGAGAAATAAGGCAAGGTTGGTAGCTCAAGGATACTGCCAACAAGAAGGAATCGACTTTGAAGAATCTTTAGTGCCTGTTGCGAGGCTGGAAGCCATCCAAATCTTTCTAGCTTATGCCGCACATCACAAGTTCAAAGTGTATCAGATGGATGTGAAGTGTGCATTCCTCAACGGAGATATCAAGGAAGATGTGTATGTTGAACAGCCTCCTGGTTTTGAGACTGGAGATGGAAGAGTGTACAAGTTGAAGAAAGCTATCTATGGTCTAAAGCAAGCGCCAAGGGCCTGGTATGACACTCTTTGTGGTTTTCTACTGAACTCGAGATTCAAACGAGGATCAGTTGACAAAACCCTGTTAACCATCAAAGTTGGAGAAGATATACTTGTTGTGCAAATCTACGTGGATGACATCATATTCGGTTCCAAGTCGGAGGAGCTGTGCAAGAAATTCTCAGCTCTCATGAAGGAGAAGTTCGAAATGTCAATGATGGGCGAGATGAATTATTTCCTTGGGTTACAAGTGAAGCAGTCACCAGAAGGGATTTTCATCAATCAGTCTAAGTATACAAAGGAGCTCATCACCAAGTTCGGATTGCAAACAAGTAAGACAACAAGGATCCCGATGAATACTAACTGGAAGATCGAACCCGGAGCTGAGGGAAAGCTCGTGGATGCCAGCAAGTATAGAGGGATCATCGGTTCTTTGCTATATCTAACTGCAAGCCGGCCAGACATATCATACGCAGTTGGAGTGTGTGCTCGGTTTCAAGTCCAGCCAAGAGAAGCACACATGTTGGCAGCGAAGAACATCATCAAGTATCTGAAGGGAACTGTTAATGTTGGATTGTGGTATCCAACTGACGACAATATCCAGCTGACCGGATACTCAGATGCGGATCTAGCAGGAGATCGATTGGATAGGAAGTCTACTTCTGGACACTGTCAGCTCATGGGAAGCAAGCTAGTTTCATGGTTCTCCAAGAAACAAGCATGTGTTGCTACATCTACAACCGAGTCAGAGTATATGGCTGCCGGAAGCTGTTGCATGCAAGTATTGTGGTTGAAGCAATAGCTGAGAGATTATGAAGTTGCAACTGGACAGGTTCCAATTCATTGTGATAGCTCGAGTGCCATAGCTATCTCTCTGAATCCTGTTCACCACTCTCGGACAAAGCATATCGACATTCGTCATCATTTCATCCGAGATCATATTAAGAAGAAGGATGTGTCCATGGAGAAGATCCCAACTGAGATTCAGAGAGCTGATATCTTCATCAAACCTCTTCCTGAAGCCCGGTTCAAGATGTTATGTGATCTTCTTGGACTATTGGATCCATCAGATGAAGAGTCATCCGAGCTGGAGAGGATCCATCCGAGCTAAAGAGTCATCCGAAGAGGATCCATCCGAGCTGAAGAGTCAGATATCCATCTGAGGGGGAAGCTCAGATGAAGGGGGAATTTCAGATGCGGATTGCCAACTGAAGACATCAAACATCAGCTGAACAGACGAACTCGAGTCAGCTGTTGGTATGCGGCAACTGAGGAACTCAACTGATGAACACAGCTGATTCAGACATCAGCTGGCAGGTATCATTTATGACTGAAGGTGTTATAACATTAAATGAGAATGTTTGAAATAAATTCAAACATTCCTGAACATGTCAGCTAAACTAAACAAGCCATCATATCGCATTTAATGTAAAGTCTGGCTGATCTCCTATAGCCTTACTTTATAGTGCGACTGGGCTGACACCTTAAACTATTCACCTTCTCACTCGCGCGTAGAGCGTCAGTCAAAATTACCCAACAGTCGCATAATCTCAGCCGTTAATGGATTCGCGCCATTTAACTCCAGCCGTTGATCTCATTAGAGTCAAATACCTTTATAAGGCGGCAAATCAGGAAGTGATCCTTACCTTCTCTTTTTGTGCATATCTTTACTAACTATTCATCATCTTCTCCGAAATTGTCTCACCATTTCCAGTAACACATTTCTTCCTTCTTTGCATATATATTCCTCTGAGATGGCACCTAAATCAAAAGCCTCGAAGAAGATGGTCTCCACAGAACCAGCTGCATTCCAGGAATCCTTCAACATGATGATGTCGAAGATTCATTTTGAACAAATTCTTTCCAGGGATGCCCTGACCTCGCCGGAACTCGCTCCAGTCGCCGCCATTCTTTCCGACCACAGTCTGCTCGACTGTGCAACCCTCTCTCCATCCAAGCTACTCAGGAAGCAGGTCGCACACTTCTACAGGAATTTGCAACGCGATGCAGACCTGGGCCTTGTCACGACCATCCCGTGCAAGCAACGAAATAGCACTTCCCGTTCGATGGAAGACACCGCCATTGAAATCAAAGTAACCAAAGAACTGGAGAAAATCATCCCCAGAAACAGGGAGGCCATAGACGTGATAGGGAATTTCACAGACAAGGAAGCTGATGCATTCCTGCAAACAATCCTTCTTGTCCCCGAACAATTGAAGGGGAGTATGCAGAGGACCGAACTGAAGCCAGAGCACCTACTTCTTTTTGACGTAATTTCAAAATACGCCTTCGCATACGGAGGAGCTTTCGGTGATATTAGCAGACCGAAACTCAAGCAGCAGAAGGCCCTGGAGGAACAGCACAAGATTGACTGGCTGGGCTACATTGAAAGCCAGCTGTGGGCGGAGAAGCTGAAAATCTCCGAGACGGTTGCTGAGTCCGGAGAGCAGCTGTTGAGTGTCAAGGGGACACTCAACTTCGGCACAAAAATTTCTGCCCTGATCCTCCAAGCCACAAAGGGACAGAAGCTGAACTGGGAAGGGAGTGAGGACCCTCCGTTCAGCAAGCTGATGCTATTCCCAACATCCAAGAAGGCCAGGGATGTTGTGGAAACAGTATACACTCCCAAGGGAGCCTCCAAGCCAGCTGTGGAGTCGGCCCCAGCAGCTCGCCGCCCATCAAGGTCCAAGCCTGCGAAGCGCCAGTTGGAGGAGGTGGCTGAAGAAGAAGAAGAAGAAGAAGAAGAAGAAGAAGAAGAAGAAGAAGAAGAAGAAGAAGAAGAAGAAGAAGAAGAAGAGGTGGAACCCCTCAAGAAAAAGCCCAGGATCAAGATCATACAGCCAGCAGCTCAACCGACTGCATCTGGCCCCGTGGTGGACACACCAGCTGAGAAATCAACCGAATCTAGCCAGTCGGTTGATGCAGCTGCATTCGTGATTCAGCCACGCCAACAAGAACAATCGGCTGAAGGGGTGGAGATCAACGTGGAGGAATCCCGCTCCTCCTCAGATGACTCTTATTCATCTGAGGAGTCCCACGACAGTCCAACTGGAGCTGATGCCAGACAGGAAATCCCACCTGTGTCTGAGGAAACAATTAAGCCAGCCCACTCACCACCCAAAGAGGATCCAGTTCTCTCAAGTGGTCCTCAGTCAGATATTCCGAGCCTCTCGCTCGATGCCGACGTTGAGACCGTTCCTTTGGCCAACGTCGATGACACCCTCGAACCCATTGCCTTCGATATAGACCCCCCACAATTTGATGAAGAAGCCAACCGCCAGGCGATCTTGGCTGAATACGAAGGCAGGCTAGACTACTGCTTTCGCAAGCTGATAGGCATGTTCCCCGAGGCCAGCTCGATGCCCATCTTCGCCATGTTCGGGACGGAACTGCTCTATCAGTTCAACGTCATATTCAGCTACTGGTACGTCAAGGAGGAAACCCTCATAATCCATGGTTGGGACAGGTTGAAGGTTGAAGAATCCAACCTGAGGGTGTACTTCGACTACCAGAACCTGGAGGTAGCCTACAACCAGAAGGTGGTTGTGCTACGTCGTCGTCTGGATAAGAGCCAACAAGAAGGGACAGACACCAGGGAGCTGTGCGACAATCCTAGAGTTGTTCAATTTCTTGACCATATGTTGGCCAAAAATGCCAACCACATGGAGGATGTCGACGCAGCTGAAGAGGCGGCCAAGAGGGAAGAAGACAAGCTGAAACAATACCTGGCCAGCCGAACAGCCCTGGTTGTCGTGGACCCAACATCTCAGCCACAACAACAACAACTGCCTGTATCCTCTGATCAGCCAGCACACTCAACTGATGCTATCTGTGAGCTGATCTCTGAGAGGGTCAACCAGCTGAGGCAGGAGCTGTTGTCCAAAATCAAGCTCAACAAGGAGGAGGATGCTGATAGGATGAATCAGCTAATGGAAGAGAATGCGAGCTTGAAGAATCAGCTGGAACAACTCTCTTCCTCCCTACAGCAAAAGCTCGAAGACCTCTCCACTTCTACCAGCTCGGAGGTCAATGATCTAAGGAAGGCGGTTCAGGGACTCAGCTCGGACTTCAATGTCTTCAAGTCCGTTGCTGAATCTGATCTGGCAAAGACCCAGCAGACACAAGACCAGGAGTGGATGTCTCAGTTCGCAAATTTTCGAGCTGAGTTCGTCACCCTTCACAAAGATGTCTCTACGACCTTTGAAGCCCTGAAAAAAGCCGAGCAGGAACGCCAGGACCTGGAGCTGGCAAAGAAGGTGGCAGAGAAGGATGCTGTGGACGAACTCTTCTCCCGAGTTCAACAAGCTGAGGCCAAGCTGACCTCCCTGGATGGCACTGTTGCCACCCTTTTGGATGATGCCAAAAAGGGGGAAGACAAGGAGCCAGCAGCTGTTGCTGGACAGGGGAAAGGTGTTCTTCAGCAGGGGGAAGAAGGAGTTCAGCAGGAAGAAGGAGTGCCAGCTGAAACTGAAGAAGAAAGAGCTGAAGGATCGCAGCAGGAACTGGAAATCTCCCACGACCTCGTAGCCGAGCTTACAGCCGAGCTCGATGCCGATCTTGACGGGATCTCTGTTGAAGATTGCATCGAAGCTGCAAAAGCTATGGGAGAGTCCAAGGAGAAGTACTTGAATCCCTCTTGGATCAAGAAATTCGCTGTTGATCAGGCCAAGAAGGTGGCCAAGTTCGAAAAGGAACTGGCCAAGATTGAGAAGAATGTTGACAGGAATAAAGTCAGCAGGAGCGTGCGAAGAATAAACAAGCACCAGTTGAAGGCTGAGGCTAGGAAGAAGACGCAGCAGCTGCAGAAGAATGCCCCGCTCCCGTCACGGTTCCTACACATTGACAAGTGGATGAACGCTGAGTGGAACAATGGCTGGGAGCAGTTCAAGCACGAGTTTATAAATGACTTTTATTACAGGAAGGTCTACTCAACTGAAGACCCAAGGCAAGCCTTCAAGGAAGCCTTGTGGGAGCTCAGATTTGGAGATCTTGGAATGTTTAGTCAGTTTAAAAGGGCCATGCTGAAAGCTCAGCTCGATCCCAACACCATTCCAGTTCCGCAGAAGCTCAGATATCGCTCTCAGATGATCAAAGGCACAAGTACTCCGAACAGAAATGCGATCATGGCTGAGGCGAGACAAGTCTGCAAAGAACATGGTGTCAACAATGGGATTGAGTCACCTGCGAAGAAAGAGATCTTTGACCGTATCTTCAGCAAGTACGGTCAACAGTATTTTTGAGATAGTGAAGTTTTTGAGCTGATACAGTTTTTGAGATGTTGTAGTTTTTGATCAACTGATGTATCTTTATCTGGTTTGTACTTTTTCCTGTAATCATCAGTTGTAAGAAAAACTTCAAAGTATATATAAGATTCACCTTGATGAACAATCCCTCATTGTCCAAGCTCTGAATCACAAAGTATTTTAAATACCATGTTATAACTGTGCTAACCCTTTGAAGTTTTATCTTATAGACTGTCTAGAATTTCAGCTGAGATTTTAGATAAGTTAGTGAGGTTTAGATCAATAGTGGTTTAAAGTTGTAAGTGGTTTTGACATCATCAAAAAGGGGGAAATTGCTGGAAAATTTATTAGTAAGAGTTTTGATGAATTTCAAAACTAACTGACCCCAACCGAGTAGATGTTTCCAGTTCCTATTGTTAGCTGTTAGGCTCGCTGTTTGAGCAATGTTAAGATTTTATCTTTACAGATCTCCAGCTGAAGACGGCAACAGAGCAACACTCGGATACAACTCCGGATGAAAGATCGGATGAGGAACATCAGTTACAAGACTGCCTGATGAGAGAGCTATGCTTTTTGACAGCTGAGAGTTCAAGCCAACTGTTCAGTTGGAACATCAGCTGTAGAATGCCATCCGATAAAGAGAATGTTTCAAGAAGGGGGAAGTTATAAAGAAGTCTCAACATGAAGTTCAAAGTCAGCTGAGAGTTCAACGGTTCAGACAGAACATCAGCTAAAGACCACTCAGATAAAGATCAAGACTTTCAACCGACTAACCGAGGTTGACTGTCAGAAAGGTTTGAATTTGAATTTCAAAAGGAAGTCACATGAGGGTTTAACCGTTCAGTCATTACCCCATTTGGCCCAACACAAGGCTGTCTCAGATGGAAAGTAGAAGAACTCAGATGCCATATCGGGAAAGTCTGCAGAGATGAGAGACAAGCCATCGCTTTCAACGATCAGAGATCAACAGCTCCTCCAACGGCCAGTTGATACTCCCCGCCTATAAATAGAGGCTCTCATTCATTCGAAGAGGATACAAGACACACACGCGAGAAGAAATCCGAGAGCAAAAAGAAAAGAGCAATATTCTTCCCGAGCTGAACTGAATCTCTTAGAACATCACTTGTTGAGGGTTCTAGAGTTAGATAGTTTTATTTGTGTCTTTAGATCGAACCTTGAGAACATCACTTAGTGAGAGTTCGTAGAGAGTTAGATCACAGCTCACCTTCCGTTCGAGCTTTTAGTTGGAAACGTATTTTCTCTTTCACCTGAAAAGGTTTAGGATTCTACTCTTCCTGCAACTGAGTAGCTAGGTCGTATAGTACCCGTAAACTAAACTGTAAGGTTGATAAGTACCCGCAAACTTATCCATAACGGTTGCTCAGCCAGCGTAAGTTGAGTGGTTTGTCCAGAAGAACTTGGACAGAGTTGTGTGGACTCACAACTCCTCGTGGACGTAGGAGTGTTATCTCCGAACCACGTTAAATCTCTGTGTGCTCGTGTTTTTCATTACTCAGTTTTCTAGCATTGTCATCTGTCTGACTAACCAGCATACAAACTGCATCCGCACATATTCAACTGTTTTGGTTATTGACCAACCGTGCATAAAAGCGTGAGTTGTTTTACGAGTTGTTAATTTCCACCACATTCCGCACAGCACCACTCTACCAGCTGAGGTTGCTTACTCAGCTGTGAGATCCCAACTGAGTCTTTTTACTCGGTTGAAGTATTTTTTAGGGTTAAGTTTTAAAATCCTAACTGGTGTATTCCCCTCCCCCCCTCCCATACACCAGTAACTCGTATCGGGACCATCAAAAAATTATAACTATTTAACTGCCCAATTAATTGATTGGACAAATTAAATTAATGCATGGTACATCTTGCAAAGAATGAGAAAATATATATTGATTCTAAATATTTATAGGTTTTTCAATAGATAGAGATTGATTTAAAAAAGATGTGGGGTACAAAATTTATAGTTAAATAATATTTTTCTAAACAGATAGGACTAATAATTAAATATACATAAAAGAAACAAACTAATAAATGTTATATTAGTTTATTTAAAATTGAATATTACCATATTAGAAAAAGACGTTCTTTAATTGAAAATTTTCGCGTAAATACATGGAGGAAAAATATCAAATAAAAAAAAAGTTATAAAGATGAGAAATTTTTTAGTTGACTGAAAATTAGCAAAAATGATCGTTATGTTCAGATTTTAGAAAAAATAGCAAAAAATTTGAAGATTTTATAAATCTTTAGTTTTTTTAATAATAAATTTATAACTCTTAGGAAAAAGAGTTACAAAGACGGTCAACTTTTTGAGATAGTAGTTTTATAAATATATTTTAGTTGTATTATCATAGATTATTTTATATAAAAAATATAACTATATATAGAATATACTAAATATGATAGATATTGATTTTGAACATTTGTCTTATTATATATAGAATATAATAAATATGATAAATATTAATTTTAAATTCAAAATATTTGAGAATTTAGATAAATAGGAATGGAGGAATATAAGAGGTGTCACGTAGGATTTTTTTTTACGAAGAATTGTTTTCTTTTATATAATAACTAGCGTATAATCCGTCGAAAATCGACGGAAAATTATAAAAATTAATAAAATTATTAAATAGTACTAATATGTGATAGATTAAAAAAAATATTATTTGTTAATTATTTTAGCGTTAAATAATTCGATTATGCAATCTACTAAACTCGTTTAGAATTTATATCCCTTTAACACATTTCAAATTCAATTAAAAAGTAATTTTACCACATGTTTACGTCTCAAACCCATATAGTTATGTTTGTTAAAAATTATAACTAATATATTCTCATTACTTTTGATAATTGTTAAAGCTCTGTTCTTCTACAAAACCGATGTGGGGAAAAATATATTTCTCTCTCAAAGGAAAACGACTCTTAAGCTGAATTTTTTAGCTTTTTATGAAGAAAAAGAGGCAAGGGAAGGAGCGGGTAGTGAGAGAGAGAGAGTAGAGATATATAGATAGGGAATAATACTATAGATGTTAAGATTGTCTATAAGATGAAAGTGGCCCTAAATACCCCACATTATGAATTCAATACAAGATTAAGAAAAAAAAATAAGTTAAACTACCGCTTCACAATCATCATGTCTACCCCGACGGTTTCGATCTGGAACCGGCCTATTAACTACAATACTAATTTTAAATTATATAAATAATTATCTTCCAAATACATTCACAAAAAAATTAATGATGACATTTGTTTTCTTTTTACTTAAAATTAATATTTAATTATATATATAACTATATTCCAAAAATATTCACACAATATTTAATAAATAAAAATTTAATTATAAATTGTAGTATTATATAAATAATCATCTTCCAAATACATTCATAGAAAAATAAATGATGACATTCGTTTTCTTTTTTACCAGCTTCGAGAATAACTTTTTTAATTTAGAATAGAAATTCAAGAATTGTTTCACTATGTACTTGATAGTTTTTCCTTTTTACAGAACTTTATATGGAATGATTGTGATTCATAAAATTATTTAGTCAATGATATAAGATAAAAGTTAATCATAAATATTCTTAATTTTATGAGTTCAAAATTATATAATATATTAAAAAAAATTGTCCCGCAAATACTGAATTGGCCCATCTACGCGCACGATTATTGGTCGGAATTGACTCGTTGATAAATCTATAGTAATTTTTCTGCCAATTTTCCTACATATTCTACGTTTTCCAACGGAGACGATTAATCAAACAATTTAAGATGATGTGTTTAGGATTATTCAAACCTGTTTGAAAATTATATACTCATACTTGTTTAAAATCCGATTAAAAAATTAGTCAATTGTATTCCTTTCTGGAAAAAATCCGTATATTAGTCTACCGCCACAGTTCTGAGTCGCAACTGGCCCGTTGACCACGACTCTGATTTATAAGTGCGTAATTTAAAAAATTTATTTAGAATTTCTATAGATCCAAAAATTTAATAAAAATAATGATTTTACTATTCGTTATCGTCCTTAATCGTGTAGTAATATTCGTTAATTAAAATTGTAAATTATGCAAAGCTGGAAACCCAACTACAAATAACGTAAAAATTATTTCATGGATGACGATTATAGATTATAAACTCTTCTATCCCACATCGTTTTATCAATAAAACTCCGCTCATTGAAAAACCTATAAGACATGTGCTATCAAAAATATCAACTTCAATTCTTATAAAAAATCGATGTAGGACAATCTTCTTAATTGCCAAATATATCTTATCCCACATCAATTTTGAGAAGAAAGAGAACATTAAAAATTATCTACATGGGAAAAAAGCATAAAATGAAAAAAAATTCGAGTGTCGGTTGAGAATTGGCTCATCTACCGCCACGGTTCCGGGTCAGAATTGACCCGTTTACCACGATTTTGATTAATAAATGCACAATTTGACGATTCTAGATTTTAGAAAATACATGAAAAAAATGAATAAAGTGAAAATTTTAAAACTAATAAGAATAAAGAATGAAAATGTGTCACGTGGGATCCCGAGTTGAGGTACCCGTCAGTTGGGAATTGGCCCGTCTACCTAATTAATTGACAAATTAGAAATTACTTATTTTTTATCAAATTAAATAAAAAATATTAGACTATTTCCAAATTTAATTCGGTCAACCAATAAATTATCCAAACTATTTTAGAACCATTTATTCTGTCAACTAATATATTGGTTACATAATAAAAATAGAGGCAAATGGTGATATGTCATTACCCTACATGGTAATAACAAATTTTGTCAAAAGTTCACTTTTGACAAAAATTGGGTAAATTTGTACCCAATTTGACTGAAATACCCTTAGTGGATGTTATGTAGGGTTATTCCCTCATTTATTATTTTTCACATTCTCTCTCTTCCCTCTTTTTCTCTCTTTCCTCTCGTCTCTCTCTTCCTCTTCTTCTTCTCAAACTCTCTCCGACTCTCTCGTCTCTCTCTTCCTCTTCCTCTTCTTCTTCTCCGACTCTCTCCGACTCTCTCCGCCGCCGCCGCCCATCCTTCCACTGTAACGATGTCGTCGCGAACAAAAAAGGTAAAAAACCACCGGCGCAACGTACGTCTCTCTCTTCTTCTCTCTTCTCTTCTCCTCCGTGCTTCGTTCATCCCCACTCATTTCCGCCGCCGTCTGCATCATCTAGAACCACTACACCAACTATTGTCGCCGGAATCCATAGATCTCGCCGGAAAGTCATAGATCTAAAATTGGGGTTTGAGTTTATTTGAATTTTTTTTCAATTCATGAGATTTTTAGCCTTGTTTTTACTAATTTATAGGTTTTTCGTTGAGTTTCTGATGATTTCTAGTGTATTTTGATTGAATTCCGAGCGATTTCGATGTATTTGTGTAGATCTGATGTTGCTGTAAATTTCCGGCAACGGAATTTTCTGGTTCAGGGTTGGTACGTTTTCATAATTGCGTACTGGTGCGTACCAAGTTTACCTGGTACGCAGTACGTATTTACCAGTACGTACCAAGTGTACTTGGTACGCAGTACGCATTTATTAATGCGTACCAAGTTTATTGGGTACGCAGTACGCATTTATTAATGGTACCAAGTTTACTCAGTACGCAGTACGTATTTGTAAATGTGTACTGCGTACCTAATAAACTTGTTACGTTTTTGTAAATACGTACAGAGTTGTCAAGTAAAATACAGGTACTATATTTGATTATCACTTGATTTCTTCGATTTTGCGGGTTTACTATGTTTTAAATGTCGATTGCTTACCCAGTTTGTTGAGTAGAATGGAAATTAGGGTACGATTTGCAGATTTGGGGGAAAATTGTACTGGTACACCATGTACGTTTTGTGAAATACGTACCGGTAATTCCAGATCTGTAATTTCTGGAATTGTGGATAGCTTCTTGTTGAATTTCTGAAATTTAAACAATTATTTATGCATGATGTATTTTGCATTCGGTTCATTTGAATATGGCATTGTATGCTTAAAATTGGTACGATTTTCGCAAATACATACCAAGAAAACTAGTGTGTTTCTAGTACACTCGGTACGCATTGTGAAAAACGTACCTAGTGTACTAGTATTTCATTGAAATGTAGGTACGTATTTACAAAAGTGTACCTACTTTACTGGTACACTTGGTACGCATTTTGAAAAACGTACTGAGTATACCAGTTTTTTATTGTAATATGGGTAAGAATTTACAAAAGCGTACCTACAATATAGGTACACTTGGTACGATTTTATCAATTCGTACCAAGTGTGTCATTCTGCAATTGATAAACTGAGTACGATTTTGTATAAGAGTACTAGGTGTACCAGCATAGAATTGGTACACTAGGTACGATTTTATCACTTCGTACCAGGTGTACCATGTTGTGTGAGTACACTAGGTACGATTTTACCAAGCAGATTATGCTTTATTATTGAATATGTGTTTGTTATTGAATTGTTTTTTTTCTTTTCTTATTGCAGAACCGATGGAAATACAAGAGGCTAAAGCTTGGAAATATCGGAGGAAGTGACACCGGAAGTCATGGATTTCGATGGAGTCAATGAAGGCAATGAAGACCATTGAATGAACAGTGCATTCATGTTAATATTTTGTGCATGATGGATAGTATTTTGTAAATCCATAAATATTAGTATATTTTGAATGTGCATTTTGGAAAACTATTAGCATATGCTAGGGATTAATTAACTATGTATATTTTTGAATGTGAATTCTGGTACGCACAGTACGCAAATAAAATTTCTTTACAGTTTTTCTAGTACGCATGGTAAGCAATTATACATAACGAACCAAGATTTACTTAAATTTTTCATCTTCAAATAACAAAGTTTACAGTGTAGAATTGGTAAACTCGGTACGATTTTATCAATGCGTACCAAGTGTACCATGTTGTATGGGTAAACTCGGTACGATTTTGTAAACACGTACCAGGTGTACCATTCTACAATTGGTAAACTGAGTACGATTTTGTAAATGCGTACCAGGTGTACCAGTGTAGAATTGGTAAACTCGGTACGATTTTGTAAAAATGTACCAGGTGTACCATATTGCAATTGGTAAACTCAGTACGATTTTCTCAATACATACCAGGTGTACCATTTTTAATTGGTAAACCCAGTGTACGATTTACTTAAAAACGTAACAATAGTTACAATAATATTTGACACAAATATTAATAAAAACGTCAAAAATTTCAAACAAAAACCATGACAAATAGTACACATCTAATAGAATTCAATAAATCTCCAATTATCAACCAAATCTATGTGGATCTTAACATGTTTGGCGAGTATGGCCCGCAACACCACAAATACCACATTTCTTCGTTTTGCGGGTTCTCGTTTTGATACTTGGTTGATTGCTACTCCCTTCTTCTTCCGAATTAATCGAGCGGCGTCTTAGAGGACATGTACTCATATAATGACCTTTCTCATGACACCACAAACACCCGCGACTCCGTTTGGTATGAGATCCAGTTGGAATCCTTTTTGTACGCGGTCGTCCAGCTTGCTTAGGTTCTTTAGGTGTAAGAATAATCCTTGAAGCAACATGTGGCAGCACAATCCATGGATCTTTATCTGGAATAGGCATCACATCATCGGCATAAATCTCACGCCACGTCACAGTAGAATAATATTCAGGAACAT
The DNA here is from genome assembly GCA_029490685.1 of Schizonepeta tenuifolia. NCBI lineage: Eukaryota > Viridiplantae > Streptophyta > Magnoliopsida > Lamiales > Lamiaceae > Schizonepeta > Schizonepeta tenuifolia. The sequence goes on along the minus strand of CM055958.1, from coordinate 20,411,564 downwards.
ATGACAGTGGGGATTCCTTTTTAAACCTAAAAATGTGTAAAAAATAAAAACTTCATCGAAGAAAAACATGGTACGTATATATAAAAACGTACCAGGTGTACCAAGTTCTTATAAGTAAACTTGGTACGAAATTGTAATTTCGTACCAAGTTTGCTCATCAGAACTTGGTACGCCGGTACGTTTTTAGTCAAAGCGTACCAGCGTACTAAGTTCTGATGAGCAAACTTGGTACGAAATTATAATTTCGTACCAAGTGTCAAAAACGTACCGGCATACCAAGTTCTGATGAGCAAACTTGGTACGAAATTACAATTTCGTACCAAGTGTACCCCATCGTAACTTAATGACCAGGTACGCATTGATCTAATTTCGTATCAAGTTTGCTCATCAGAACTTGATACGCCGGTACGTTTTTAGTCAAAGCGTACCGGCGTACTAAGTTCTGATGAGCAAACTTGGTAAGAAATTACAATTTCGTACCAAGTGTACCCCATCGTAACTTAATGACCAGGTACGCATTGATCAAAGCGTACCTGCGTACCAAGTTACATGAGGTACACTTGGTACGAATTTACAATTACGTACCAGGTGTACTAAGAAGTTTTGGTAAAATAGGTACGAATATGCAATTAATACCAACAAAATAAAAACTTCAACCTCACCTAATTGCTGCAGTAGCGTGAGAGCAAGGTATTAAATCCAGATCTCATGCCCGACACGAACACTTCCTGGAAGCAACATCAACAACATTGCTTTTTGCTCCACAAATGACATTAAACTTCGTATCCGATAGTTTCACCACTAGGAGACTGCACTAAACCATCTATCTCAAACATATATATACTCTTATCCTTCTTCATTCGAACTTCAAGCTTTGTTAATAAGATTCAAAGCTTATATCACTAAGCGGTATAGGAATATACTCTTTCCTACCACCCTCATAAAGGTTCTCTTTCCAGCATCCTCCATGCGCAACCACTAAAGAAGAAGGTCTTACCTGCACCGAGTAAACTTGGTACGCATTAGTAAATTCGTACTGCGTACCCAGTAAACTTGGTACGCCTTCATAACTACGTATCGCGTACCAAGTACACCTGGTACGAAATGATAAATACGTACTGCGTACCAGGTAAACTTGGTACGCACCAGTACACAATTAAGAAAACGTACCAACCAGAGCCAGAAAACACAGTCGTCGGAATTTACCTCCATAGGTTCAAATCGCAACCAAAAATCGCCGGAAAAATACAATTAAACCAACGACAGACTTTCTAAACAAAAATAAAAGAATAAAACACAGCAAAATCGCATAAAAATTTGCAGAATAAAAAAAAACCCACAAAAAAAAAATTCTCCACAACAAATTGCTACAAAATCACAAAAAAAGCAACTAGACGACGACGATGACGAACAAGACGACGGCCACAACAGCAGAAGCCACGACAACGACGAACAAGACGACGACGGTGACAGAGGAAAAAGCTCCAAACTATGACGACGACGATGCCGGCGCGACGACGACGGCGACGGCGATGGCGACCACGACGACGGAGAAACACGGGAGGAATTAACGATGGAGAAATCAGTAGAGAGAAAAACTTGAGCAAGAAGAAAACCAGAAGAAAAAAAACGAGAGAGAGTAGGAGAGGAAGAGAGAGAAAAATAAAGTGGAAAAGTAGGAGAGAGAGTGTACTAGGATGAAATAAGAAATAAAATATAAAGGTATAAATGTTCAAAAAGTAAACATATGACAAAAATTGATAAAATTTGAACTAATGACCCTTTTTGATATTTCATTTCAGCTAATGACATATGGGTGCATTTCCTCATAAAAATAATTATCTATTCCTCCAATTAATAAATTGACCAAATTAAATTAAATTAAACTATAAAAATATAGCAGTTATTTATTCGGCCGATTAATAAATAAATTGGTCAAATAAAACTCCTACAAAAAATAATTATCTATTCGGCCAATTAATAAATTGACCAAATTAAATTAAATTAAACTATAAAATATAATTATTTATTCGGCTGATTAATAAATAAATTGACCAAATAAAACTGGTGGAGCAAAAGATGAGAAAAAATACATTGATTCTAGGTATTTATAGACTTTTCAATAGGTGAAGTTTTATTGAGAAACCGATATGGGACACAGGATTTTAGTATAGATATTTAAAATCTATTATTTTACATTTAAAAATTCAAAAATTTGAGAATTTAGATAAATATGAGTGGAGGAATATAAGGGGTGCCACGTAGGATTTTTCAAATACCAAAAAAAAAAATAATAAATAAATAAATAAATAATAATAATAATAATAATAATAATAATAATAATAATAATAATAATAATAATAATAATAATAATAATAATAAATTCATTCTAGTAGACGATCTAATATAAGACAAACAATTCAAAATTTGAAATCGTTGACGTCCATTATCATCGAAGACATCGGACAACATTAACACTATAATCCAATCCAAAAAATAACGCATGAAAAGAAGAATAAAAAGCAGATTTCAAAACATTATAATGAATCATGAAGCGCTAAAATTAATTTCAGTAAATATAACACTAAGTTCTATCAACTATGCACCATAAATGCTCAAATATACCAGTTATTAGGACAAGTCTTCGTGAAACAGGACAGGTAAAACAAATGGATGTACAAAAATGAAAAACCTCAATACCTACCTCATTCTATTTTACAAAAGTTATGAACAAATAAATTACACCTATCTTTTGTAACAATTTAACAAACTATAAAACCCAGAAATCCCAATAGGCTAATCATGAACCATCAACCCAGAAACAAATACACTATGCATGACATAGATCGGCACTATGAAATGTTCATCATGAAGAAAATAACCATGACAAATTTGAACCTGCATACACAATGAGCCTACAGTTGTGCTTGTAGGCTCGAAGAAACCAATGGCCCAATACAGTCGATCTACATAAGATCCCACTCGCCGCCATTCCAATAAGCTACTGCTTGCAAATTCGAATAACGTGAATGCTTGTTGGTATTCAAAGCCTTTCTCCCAGGAGGTGGCAGATTCTCTAGCATACTCCAATATACAGTTTCCTTATCTTTTATTAAGTACTTACGGAAATCTAAAGCATTCTGCAACTTTGAGGTGATTCACGAGTTGGGTGATTGCAGGTAGCACAGCCTTGGAGTTGGCAGATACTGAATTCGGGAGTTCAGGTATGCAAACAGGAATAAAGTGGTCACCTTTTTCTCGTATGCAAAACAGAGTGAGAACAGCCCGACAGAATATAAATCTGGAGAAAAGAAAGAATACAATAATGAAATCAGGCCATTGTATGAAGGAGCTCAAGAGAAAATGGCTTAGATCAACCAAATATTTATTGACTGCCTCTGTATATATTTGCCATTCTAAGCAAATAATCAAGTTTGAGACAAATATTTCAAAGGCTTCTATAAGATGCTCCAAAATGGAACCTAAACTTAATATTCTCAACTTCATATGTACCTAAGAAATGGAACCTAAAAATGATATTGACATTGTCAAGGCACATGGTCGAAGCTATTAAAGTATCAAAGTTCAGCATTGAAGCCATTAGAGACTTGGCAGTTGGCACCACTATCAATGACAACAAAGTAATGAGAGTGCAAAAGAAACTTTAGTTGAAAGAATTCGGGAGAGAGGAGCCTCCATGGCTCCATCATAAAACATTGTAGAAGTAGATCCGACCGAGTAGATACAAGAATGCATAGGTATACCGATCTTAAGGACGTGCCGACGTGAGTATCATTCTGATTACCAAATTGACAACTATTATTAGGATATAAGTTCGTGTAGTTAATGGAAATCCAACACTACAGAAGTCCTAAATGTGAAAACACCAAGGGATCATATTTTTACTCGGTACATGTTCATGACTCACTTTCTCACAGTTCATCACACAGACGATTGGAGACATAAACAAAGTACCTCAGAATAAGTCGGCGAAGAAATGGATCCGACAAAAGTTGAGCCCAGACCAGGTTCAGATCAGTTGAAGTACAAAGAATTTGCTCCCATTTGGAGAATGCAGTGGAGAGAATGCTATCCGTGCTGTTGTACATATCCTGAAACAAGATCATTTAACAAAATCAGTTGGATAGTAAAGGAGCTCATTTCAGAAGAGGATTATTGGTCAAAAGTTCACTAACCATGTCATTGTTGGTTAAGTTGTAATCAACCAATTGGCAGAAAGCCAGTAAAGGAGCAGTCAGGAAGAAAGTGAACTGACTTCCATGGCGTGCCAAATCAATACCACTTAAATTCTTGAATGAAGGACTCAAAGGAGAAAGAAACAAAGCAACAGGTTCCCCCCTTTCTGCCCCATGTAGAACCTGAATAAAATTTTGCATATCAGCACTCAACAAGAAAATTTCAGTTCCAAGCAACTACTCAAAATTACCTGCGAAGGTATGAAGAACATGCTTCATTTATATTAGCAATATGTTTGCAAAATGTTTATCAGATAAACCAAACCAAAACAACAACCTATGGAGCAAGCAGAGAAAGGAAAACCATTGAGAAAAAGAACTTCTTTGAAGGACAGAGTGGCCTAGCACCTCAGTCGAATGAAGCACAAGGGAATGACAGTAGAACATACTAAACAAGCAGGCGTTCAACTTTCACATCAAGGAGAAATAAAGGTGGTATTCATTATATACTCCAAAAAGATAATAATTTTTAATGGATGTAATAGGGTGAGGGAACTTACAAAAGTCAAGAAAACATTTACTTCAAAGTTTAATTTGTGCCACATTCTCAATACAAGTTATATAGGACTATAGGAGCTACAAATATAAGCTAATAACACACTGGATATTCAACCGGAACAAGTTTGTGTAAACATCAACATATTACTGACGGTTTTGGAGCATTGAAACTGCTCTCAGATATAGCCTATAGAGTCCGTGCTTAAGCAAAAGTTTCAGGATAAAGTCAATCTACAAAGTTTTAACAAACCTGCCTTGAATGCATGGCTGTTATCACTATCTATTATCAGGAAAAGAGGCCTTCTAGTAAAAGGAATTATATCACCAGGGAAGAGGATATTTGAACCTGTATGACAAACACAAGATAGTCAAATACGAACAGAGAACAAAATTTAAACAATTTTCACGGGTTGAAATATCTCATAATGTTGAGAAGCATAAAATAAGATATTTTAATGAACTTACCTCCATTTCTGCTTGGACCTAAGATTAAATAATTCTCATAATATTGATTTGAATCCCCCTTGGTAGTAACATGAGTTTCATGAAAACCATTCCTCTGTTCACGATAGTTACTGGCAGAGGCACTGGGCAGAGAAGATTTTTTTGTTCTCTCATAATTTTCCGTATGTGAGGTACTAGAATGACTAGCATTCCCTGCAATAGAAGATGATGTCAGCTGGCATGATTACATCGAGCTCAAATAAGTAATAAGTATTTCAGTGAAACGTGACCTGTGGCAGACAAGTATAAGAGCATAACACTATCTACAGGAAGTTCCTCACAAACTGTTGCAATCACCTAGGAGAGTTGCCAGGGTTAGAACTCGAGGTGAATGTGCTAAAATAAATGGAAACTTATAACTTTCAAAAGGTTACAGCTTGAGTTCAAAATTTTTAGCAAACTCTATTTTGCTTCATAGCTATCTATAAAAAAGTGCTAATTTATTAAGCCAAGATTCTAGAACTCACAGCTATCAACTGTGTCACAGACGGACGATAGAGAACTGCTTTCTTAGGATTTGGAGGCAGATTGGGATCTGTCATATCTGCCATCAAATTTATATCTATCAATCCTGAGGTAACAGAATGATCAGCTGGTACACCATTTTCTCTAGGTTCAACAGGGTGCCTCTGGTAGAAAGACCCACTAGGTTCCCATTCCAAACATTGCATCATTCTGAAAGTATCTAAAGTGAGTTCTGCAAATTTCACCTGCCATGCATTGCTCAGTGTGTTATATGACCTCCACTTTACGCCAATAACAGCCAAAATCTCAAAATACAAAAATATATCACCTCATTTTTGTGATAACTGGTGAGCAATGCATCTCTAAACTTCAAAAGTCTCTTAGCGTGAAACCGGGCCACGTACGGAAGTGAGGCTGGATATGAATCAAACTTGACAGTATAGCGCAATGGCCTAGCATTGGCGTTGCATGAATCAGCTTCTGTAAATCGCATAATCTCTTGCACCACCAACTTCCATTCTTTGAAGTTGGTACCCTACAGGAGAGACTATTATGTTGGTTACACAGTTATGCAGCAAAGTTTATCAATGTTCACAGAGAAATCCATACCATAAATTAGAGCCTATGGAACAAGGATAATAAGAACTTGTAATGTGTTCGAGATATCAAGTTGTGAATAAATTACAATGATAGGCAACTACTGAATGCAATAAAATGACTAACTGCAGTACGGTTAAGCTAAACTTCTTATCATGGCATAAATTGACCTGAAACCTACACAAGATTGAAGGTATATAAATGACAATAGCTGCTTGCTTTCTCAAGATTAACAATTCAAGTTGATTCCTTGATGTTCCACAATCAAGACAATAGGTTGAATCCTAAATCCCGTGAAACCATTCCATGGGCCAAAATCAACACTAGTGCAAAATATAGTCCTCTTACATACTAGTATATGTTCCGCTAACATATCTTAGACTCTTAGTTAATACCTAGATATAAAAATCAAGAAGATCCTCCGCGAAAGAAAATTAAGTTGGAAAAAGTTAAGGCATTTAGGAACTCTTTGTTCAAAGAAAAGATACCTACGTATTGACTCCATTGCTTGCAAAAGACAGGATATCAAAGAGATATACATCAAACACTCGTCTAGCAAGAATGCTGTGCACTTGTGCAAATGAATTTAGTAATATGAGCATGAAACTTGAATTTACTAAGCAGCTACAGAGCTTGGTGCATTTTTCAAGTTTCAAGGCCATTAATACTGGTCATGAGCCAGAGGCCCTTAAAGAATTGTGACAAATTGATAATAGCTTTCCCAGTGTAACCAGAAACATTTATACACCATCAATGCTTGTTTACTATCATAAGAAAAGGCACTATGATTAAAATTTATTCTAGAAGAGAACATTGATAGATTACAAAATTATGCATTCAAAGGTTTGCAAGAGAATATGGTGAACCCCTTATCATAGATTATTGTTATTTCGTTGCCACAATTCTCTCTAGGGGTACTTATTAAGGTATGTAAATAACATCTTTACATGCTCTTAACAATATAGTATATTCTTACCTTATTCGCTAAGAACAGCATGTGAAATTAATTCATCCTTACCACTACATTTACAGGTCTCAGTAAGTATCTGTGCATACCACATTCTCTAGGCTTTCAACATTTAACCATACTGTCTACAGCTCAAGCCAAACTAGTCCACTCACTTCACCAAAAAAATATTTTTTTTAAAAAAGGCAGCATATAATAAAGCGCAGATCATGATTTGCACAATTACCTAACAGTAATAGCTAGGCGCAATGAAACCCCGAAAATAACTAAATTATTATGGAAGATATAATGATCAATGCGGCCCACAAAATTGAAGCAAAACACAACCTCTTCAGGAAAGCCAATCAAACAAGGAAAGGATCAATGTATGCAAAAAAGGGTAAGACAAAAGGAAAGTGTAACAACTAATTACCCGAAAATTAAATTTACTGTCGGCGACGAGATCCTTAAACCTCTGAACAAGGAGCTTCACCATTTCGACATGATTCATAATCAATGAGACCATCAAGAACCTGGCGTAAAACCTCAATTCCTTAAACCTAATCCCTCGATCCTTGGACGAACCTTCGAAATAACTCCGATTGAATATCGCCTCATAGAATATGTACGCTTCGAGAAGAAACCGAGCCTCGCTAGTCCTCAAATACTGGTTGAAATAGAGCTGGCCGATTCGCGAAGCGATCTCCCCAATTTCCCATCGCTGGAGGCCCGATTCCATCAATTTAGCCCGATTCTCCTGCTGGTACTTCCACAGCCGCATGTAAGCCTTGAAAACCTTGTGGTAGAAGTGGCCGTACTGCGGCCCGCTCCCGCCGTAAGGATGCAGCGGCGCGTCGCGCACGCGCGCGAACTTCCGCTCCGCGTTCTCCACGAGAACGCGGAATGTCTTCGGAGCATCTTCCCCTTTCGACATTCAGACTCGGGAGAGATTTCTAGCGACTTCAATTCGCTTGATTTTGTATGACAAGCTTCACCATTTTTCTCTCTCTAGCGAGCTGGTTTGCTTTCGAGTCAACTGGAACTGGAAGAGAGAAAATTATGCCTACGTGGAGTAATATATATAAATCGTTGAATATGAGTGTGAGAGAGAGGCTTGAAGAGTGAGCTGGAAATCGGAGGAGATAGGTTGTGATTGTGTCAGGTTAATTAATTTTTATTAATGGTTGTTTGGTTGCTGTCTCTCGCGTTTGATCGTGTTTAGGTTAACAGGGCGGTGGCGGACGGCGGAGGAAGGAGAGTTTAGATTTAGTTATGGGGTGGCGGTGACTGGTGGTGGAGGAGTGAGGGTGGACAGTTGTGTTCTGGTTTGACGGTGAGAGAACTCAGTATTCTGTGCGTGTATGTGTATGTGACTATGTGTGAGAGAGAGAGAGAGAGAGAGTGCGTGAGCGTGCGTGTCCAATCCGAGAGAGAGAGAGAGACAGAGACAGAGTGTGTGTGTGTGTGTGTGTGTGTGTGAGAGAGAGAGAGAGCGAGCGATGCGGTTTCGATTTCATTTAAGGCGTTTGTTGATTTTGTTTAGGGTCACTTTTCGTGGTTACGTATATGGGCTATGGCGGCTCCCTATCATCTGAAGAGAGAAAGGAGAAAAAAATTAAATCGAAGTATATATTGGAATAACTAACTTTTACACAAGAATGAGAAATGAACAAAATTTTGTAAATGAGATTTCATTATTACATAAATGAAATTACCTTAATTTTTCTATGCCGTATGTTGTTCATCACTGTCTACAGAAAAAAGTTTTATTTTACTAGTTGAATTGTAGCTACACTTAATTCTAAATTGTGATCTATTATTTTTTAAATGGAATGCTAGATATCTGCACTTGGTACCTCTACTGCTGATAGTGTATCTGTATGTAATCAAATGTAATCAGTTTTTGTATAAATCTAATATTTACCCCAATAAATAAACAATTCTAAAATGCTTTCAGCAAAAATATCAATTATATTGCCAACTATTTTGTTCAATTACAGGCATAAAGGGCGGCTAGGCTACCTATGACACTAGTACTGTGAAGGGGATGCAAAGGACCAATTAATTACAGAGAAGCTCTCCTATGCGACAATGCCGCATACTTAGGACCGTGGCTCGTGTACGACACGCGTTCGCTTCTTCCGTGCGGCGCGTGCTGTATATACTTTTTTCAAATTATTTTTTTAATTTTTAGATTTTTTGTACCACGTGCGGTCGTACGATTTGCGGCAGGTCGCATGCTAGTGCTTGTCTTAATTACAATTGCAATTATTATGATAACCAAATTGTTAGAATGTACAAATAATTAAAATGATTAGCTGCCTCCTACAGCTATATTTATTTTACAACACTTTGACCCTTCGGAAATTTTCATTTCATTATTCATGGAAAATTATTTCAATATCATTGTGCTCGTCGTGTATACATATACATACTGTTGCACGTTCATGCAGCCATTATTTTAATATAATAATTTTAGTAAAACAATATATAGGAATAGTGACGTATTTGGTGTAATTGCCTCCTGTTTTCGGTATTTCTCAAGTTTCCGAATGCTTTGATGATTTTGAGTTTGGACGGCCGGCCATTACATTAGAATAATTTTATTGCAGGGAAATATTGTGAATTATTACGTTGCGGTAGTAGGTTTTAATAATGTTTTTCGTACTTAGGTATTATGTCGCAATTATATGCATGAGGATTACAGCTCACTTTTGTCATGAGAAAAGATTGCTCCTCATTTTGGGGAATTTTTGGATATAATTAAGTAAAGTTGGTTTTTTTTGCTCAAATTACTTGGGACATGTCGTGCGTCCTAAGTTCCTAACAAAACCATTTCTTAAGGAACACTTTATTTTGGCTAACAGGTAACAAGCATAAGATTAATATAATCTCTATTGATTTAATACGAATATGTTAAAATAATTTGGGCTAATATGTCTCGATAAAATTGGTTGCCAACTAGCATGTTTCAAATTTTCAATTTTACACGTATTAAGTAATATCCACTTGATATTTTTTATGACAAAAAAACCCTTCATACTAGCACCATCCTTTTTTTTTTTTAAGATGTTAACACGATTTATTCTCTCACATATAAGCTATCTAGTGGGGAAAACGTCATTGAATATTCATAACCCGATTAGATTTCAAAATCATATTTGATCATTTATATCAGGCGATATTCTGAATATTGAGTATATTTTTTAAAACTCAAATATTGATGTAGTGAAGTAGTAGTAATTAGCTTTAATTAAAAAGTAGGGAAATAGTCAAACACGGTTTGGTTACATAGAATACCTTCTTCCCATTACTATTATGAGATGCTAAGAAACAATATTTGGATGGTTGACTTTTGTGAGGGCTGGTGGATTAGTGGGACGTATATATGTGAAGTCTCCATCCATCCTTTATTGATCATTCACACTTATGCTCGTGTCACCAGCTTCAATAATAATAATTCACCACTTTTTTTGTTGGTTCCTCCTTCATCGACTTTATTTTTGGAATATTATATTTGGACGTGTTTGTGTATGGCCATACTCTTCAATTTTCTACTATTATACTAGCAAGTATTTACTACTTTTCAATTAAGAAACCTGGAAATTAAAAAAAAAAAAAAAAAAAAGTGGGGCGCGTGAGGCCCACGCATAGGACAGGGCGGGCGCGTGGTGGGTCGGGTCGGATCATGTATCCATTTCCACTGTACATACCTATGTACCAGAGTGTTTCTCATGTAACTATTGATTAACTCCTAGAAAAAAATATACTACATGTGGAAATTCCAACTTAAGGTTACATAATCTCGACTGTCGTCGGTAGCTTTGAGTTTAACTCTCCTAATATTTAACACATCCAAATTTTCTTAAGGGCGAACAAAAATAAATTTGAGTTTCAATTTATTGTGACGGCTATAGTTGAGTTTTCTAAGAATTAAAAACTCAAATTAAAATTTACCACATCGTGACATAGATAAAGATTGAAATTTGCTGTGTCTTTAATCTTAAACATGAGCTCTGTGCCTTTATCTGCTTTCCCAATTTTCTATGGTAGTCCTTTTCTTTTGCTTTATTAGGTGAAAACTTTGTCCACTAGTTTATCTCCTTTCCTTTAACTTGGACTTCGATTTTTTTCCCCCGTCAATTTTGGATAATATGGAGTAGTAGTTATATCGGGGGGGGGGGGGGGGAATTAGGTGATTATAATTTAGTTGGCTAATCACAAGATTTCATATGTTTTCTTCTTCTTTTATTTTGTTAGATGGAGAAGAAGAATCTCTATATTATCTTGTTATACCAAGTACAATCATTATCATGTAATTAGTATATTTACAAATACTACTTTTTAACTTTTAAATTTCCAACTGAGCTATGAGAGCGCTCCACCTAAGTATTAACAAACATCCATTTAATTAATAAACAAGGATATATTTCGCTATTTTAAGTTTTTCTCTCATTAACTAGGGAAAAAAAGTTCATATAACGTTATGGATATCTCATGGACAACTTAAACAATTTATAACGTTCGCTATTTTCTTATTGAACTTATAAACTTTAGCTATATACTACCATTGAAGAAGGTGTTGATAATGCCAACAACTATTTTTATTATAGTTACTCGTACTACTATATTAAGTTAACTAAAATTAATCGATAAGAACATTGCAATAAACTATGCGGAAGTAAGTCATTTGTGATAAAAATAAGACTAAATACGCGACTTAAATTTCAACAAACTTAATTATATAAGAAATTAAATGCTCGCACCGTACTTCAAGTATGTAGTATGTTTTCCCTATTTGTGTCCCACTTCAAATAGTCTATTTCAAAAAAGAAAACTACGGTATCTCATAGGTGTGAGCTCTACTATTTCTTACTTCCTTCGTTCACGAAATGGTTGCCACATTGTGGACGACACAGATTTTAAGAAAATGGTAGGTAGTAGTGAATTATAGTGAGTATTATTGTGAAAGGGTCTCACAATAAATGTGAGTGGAGTAGCAAAAGTGGCAACCATTTCGTGGACAAACTTAAATAGCAAAAGTGACAATCATTTTCGTGGACGGAGAGAGTATTTACATATCATTTGATCACTCTACTATCATATAACATGCCGAAAAGAAATATGCAACTCGATGTGAAAATGAAAGAGTAATATATATATATATATGGATGAGTTAGTATAAAAACATATTCTAGTATGAGAACGTGAGAACATGCTTAAATTAATTCGTAATGATACTTATATTTATATTTTAGCATGCTTAATATGATTCATATTTTTTACATTAACATTAATGCTTACATAAAATCATGGTTGAATCTATATAAATTTATACTTAAAATAATTAAACCATAGATCATACAAAGATAATATTTATATTAAAAAAAATATAATCTTAGTGCGTGTGTGTACGAATTTGACCGTAAACTGAATAATGTAGTACTTATTAAAGAAGTGTGTATAAAATAGTACGTGTCATCACACCATTAGTAATTTCAATTTGCATAGAGATATAGTAGTATCAAATTTAAGTTGAGGTCATTAGCTAGCTACTACTGAATTTGCGACGAGTCATTGTCGTGATTGAAGCGTTCAATGGTTTTCCTTGTGATTAAGAATATTAAATCTTGATCATGTTTTTATGTGTATGTAGAGATAATTTTTTTTAGCGTGTAGAGATAATTTAATTAAAAATCATATATGGATATTACTAGTTAGAGAGAAGTAATTTGAGTTCATTATTGAATAATATTTGTAATGGCCCGGCCAATGGGGTTGGGGCTGTAGCAATTAATATCGTGGTGCAATATATTCGACTAGTAATTATTAGACATTCGTTCATCAAATCTCATATTAACTGTTTGAACTTTCGATCGTTACCCATCAATACGAGATATTATAATATTTGATAGCATCATCACAAATAAAATCACCCAATCATTGATTTTTACAGAAAATATATGAGTGATGATATTAATTTACCTCGAGATATTTTTCTAGGTAGACATTTTTCACAAAATACAACCAATGAGTATTTTTTTCTTCATTGATTTTTCTTTGCACTCTTTTCTAATGTAATTTGTTTTTATTTAAGTAATGTATTTTTTTTATGTTTAGTAATGTAATTTTTGAATTTGCTTATTAATATTAATGTAAAATACATATTCAAAAATTAGATAGAGACACCCATAGAGACAATCTCACTGCAGCTCACCGTCTTTATCTCCAAAAAATCTAAAGAGACACTACCACTGCAGGTAGTCTTATTCTGCTATCTTTAAATTAATTAATATAATATGGATGACTATGCAAATAGAACTTTGTAAAATAAGGCTCTAAAGCACGTCCAATACACATGTATATTTCTAGGTTTAGTATACACAAATAAATTCAATCTAACAAATTTAATGACTAATGAAATTTTATATATTTATAAATATCCTGACATATTAGACTATTATCCTTATTTAATAAATGGGGCATAATAGGCAAACTAAAATATACGGCTCATTTTATATAAGTATAAGGTAGATTGGAAAGCAAATTAGAGAGGGGAAAAAAATTAATTGAAATAAGAACTTATATGGGTCAGATTAAGTGGACGAAGGGCTTTTAGCAGCCCATTTGGGAATCTTCTAAAGTTGCTTAATTTATCTAAAGGTCAAAAGCTAGAGGGAGAGAGATGTAAGAGTTGATTTTTCAAACGATGATGCAAATGAAATCATTATTGTCAAAGAAAGAAGTTCCAGATTTTGACAAAGTCATTATCTGTTTTATCTTATTTAATTAATTCGTAAGATCAACATTGTAAAACGCAATTTCTTGTAAAGTTTAAGAGTTCATAATGCCATGGTAATCATTATATGAGAACAGAGTTTATGCAAATATAGTTCATTACACTAAATAATTTGTCCAGTACTTTATGCTATAAAATATGTGACATTTTTTTTTAGGTAAATAATATTTGACAAAAATTTAAGAATAAATCTATGCCGTCATATTATGGCTAGTCATAATTGATTCAATAACAAAAAAATCGATTATTTAAGAGTTTTAGTGCTAAATAACTTTTAATATTTAAAATATTTTGATATATTTCAATTTAAATTTAATATAAACCTCGATTGATATAATAAAGGAAATTCATTTTTTGTTGAAAAAATGAGAAAAATAAATATATTTACAATAATCATGATAAAATTTAAGTCAAAAATATAAACATTAATATAAAATATATAATTATACTTTTTATATATATTAAATATTTAACAAAATTGGTCTATTTTTACTTAATGGATCAAAATATGGTTGGTCACGTTATGACGAAATAGAATCAGTAAAATTTAAATTTCTAGTCCAGTCTTCATTCATCTCAGATATCAAGCCTTCAATTATAAATTTTTACGTGAGTACCAAAATGAGAAATACTTTAAATCTATCTATGAAGAAAGATTTGTACCGGTAATCATTTTATTATATTATTATATTACTAAAAAATCGATTCTTACTTTGAAAAAATTTTACGTGGCATCTCCAAATTCCTTCATTCTTATTTATCAAATCTCAAATTTTTGAAGTTTTAAATATAAATAATTGATTTTAAATATCTACTAAAATTTTGTGTCCCACATCGATTTTTCAATAAAATTTCACCTATTGAAAAGCTTATAGATACCTAGAATTAATGTGTATTTTCACATCTTTTGCACCACCATCTTTATTTGACCAATTTATTTATTAGTCGACCAATTTATAGTTTTATATTTAATACCTAGAATCAATGTATATTTTTATAGTTTAATTTAATTTAATTTGGCCAATTTATAGTTGACCGTTTTTGTATGGAAGTATGGAACCAATTTATTAGTTGACCGAATAAATACTCCAAAAATTTTTGGCTAATTTATTGGTTGGTTGAATTAAAATTTCAAATAGTCTTATAATTTTTATTTAATTTGATAAAAAATAATTTATTTTAATTTGTCCAATTAATTAGGTAGACATGTCAATTCGCAAGTGATGGATACCTCAACTTAGGATCACACGTGGTACATCTCCATTATTTATTCTTATTTATTTTAAATTTCCATTTTATGCATTTTTTCATATTTTTCTAAATTTAGAATCGTCATCCATGTATTAATTTTTATGTTATTTGTAGTTGGATTTCCAACTTTGCATAATTTATAATTATATTTGTAGTTGGGTTTTCAACTATACAATTAAAGACAAAAATGAATAGTACAATCATTTTATTATTAAATTTTGGTTCTATATAAATTCTAAATCAGTTTCATAAATTACGCACTTATAAATCAAAACTGTGGTCAATGGACCTATTCCAACCCGAAACCGTGCCGGTAGATGGGCCAATTTCCAACCGACAGCAGGGGAAATTTTTCATTTATGCATTTTTACATGTATTTTTAAAATCTAGAATCGTCATCCATGAATTAATTTTTACGTTATTTGTAGTTAGATTTCCAACTTTGTATAATTTATAATTATAATTAGCGAATACTACTATACGGTTAAAGACGAGAAAGAATAGTGCAATCATTTTTTTTTATATTAAATTTCAGGTCAATATAAATTCTAAACAGATTTCATAAATTACGCGCTTATAAATCAAAACCATGGTCAACGGGCCGATTCCGACCCAGAAACGTGGCGGTAGACTAGATATGCATATGGTTTCATCGAATTTCCATCCCAAATCGTTTTTAATAAAACTCAACTCTTGCATAATCTATATAAATATTCAAAATCAATATATATTTTTTATCTACAATTATTTTGAACTACTATTTAATTAGACTAATTATTCAATTGGTTAAATAGATAGTTTTATTTCATTAAAATTTTTATTTTTTTCAAATTAATCTATAAACCGAATAAACAGTAAATAAAAAGATTTTATTTTATTGAAAACTTCAATTTGGCCAATTAACTAATTTTCCAAGTAAATAGTTTTATATTTACTGAAAAATATAATTTGGCTCAATTGGTCAAATAAATAGTTTTATTTTATTGAACAATTATTTTGATCTATTATTAAGTTAGTAATATCAATTTGTCTAATTTGTCGAGCTTTGATTTTCATTAATTTGTAAATAAATTTATGGGTTAATTGCCTATAAAGGCATAACCTTTTCACAAATTTGCAATTTTAGCATGACCTTTTTTCATTAGCAATTCAAGGCATGACCTTTCAACTCATTGCAATTTAGAGCACATTTTCAAGTTCTGGTGATAGGAAAGATGACGTGTAATTTTTTAGTGACGTGACATTTACTTATTTTTGATGTGGCATTTAAATTGAGTTTAAATTTGAATTATTGAGAAAAAGGTATAATATAAGAAGAAACAAAATTATTTAGTAAAAATAAATATAAATGCCACATCAACAATGAGTCAAATGTCACATCAAAAATAGTTAAATGACATGTCACTAAAATATACACATCATTATTGATCTTAATAACAACTTTTAAAAGGAAATAATATACTTATATGTATTTATTTTGATATTTCAAGTCAATCCATCATAATGGATTTAAAAAATAAATAAAAAATGAGATCACACGCACAATATTATGTAAATATTTATAGATAAAATAAATTAAAAAAGGCAAGCATTACTATAAAATCTTGAATCTCACATTGAATTCTTAATTGTACTCGCTAATTGAAGAATCAATATAAATAACTATATGTAACGTGAAAAGGTAATTATTCGTACTTTTTTTTTTATCTTTTGGCGACCAAAAATAAATAAATTTAAATATTTAATACATATGTGTATTGAATTTCACTAAAAAATTACATTAAAATAAAATAAAATTATGATTACAAGACGTATGATTCCACAACTTTTCTTGGGCCAGTTGCCTAACTTTTATTGGTTAACTAAGCTCGCTAACTGTTCAATATTTGTAAATTATAAAATTCAATTTCTTTGTTACATTACAATATATATTATATATGGTCGTACACTTAACACACACATTACATATGGACAACTACCAGTGAAATATATGAAATTAGTAAACGAAGATGGGAGAATTCCATAACTATTTCTTGAATTTAAATACATACCAAAGATTTTCATTTTAAAAATAAATTTTTAACTACCAAGCAAATTGCGGTAAATATTTTTAATAATATGTGTATTAAAATTGAACTAAAAGAGGATAAAAAATAGTAAATGAAGATACTAGAATAGCATAATCCTACTGAAGCATGTGGATTAAATTGAACTAAAAGATCAAATATAATAAATAAAGACGGGAGAATCGCGAAACAATTTTTTTGAATTTAATTACATACTAAAGATTGTCACTTTCAATATGATTTTTTATATGTACCAAGTAAATTGCGGCCAATATTTTTAATAATCTTAATGAAGCATTTGGATTAAAATTAAACTAAAAAGGAAAAAAATAATAAATAAAAATGCGAGAATTACACAATAATTTTCTTGAATTTAATTAGAAATTAAAAATTTCACTTTCAAAAAAAATTATAATTATCAAACAAATTGCGGCTAATAATTTTAATAATCTTACTGAACATGTGGATTAAATTGAACTAAAATGATCGAAAATAGTAAATGAATATAGGAGAATTGAGAAATAATTTTCTTGAATTTAATATTAATATAAAAGATTTTTATTTTCAAAATGAATTGATGCACATTAGTTGCTTCTAATACATTAATAACGACTGCGTATTATTTTCTTGAGTTTCGGGCATATTTCTATTATTTTTTATCAATGTCGACACGTTAAATTTGTTACCATCATAATCTAGTTAGCTACATAAATTGCAATTGATTGATTGGGAATGGTCGTGGATGGACCAACGTGGTCCAATTTTTCGATTTGTTTAAATTCAATTTGTGTAATAAATTAACTGTACACATGCATATTATCCATGGTCCATAGGGCTGTGTGTTATAATCTAGAAAATAAAGTTGAAAGTGTTGCTGTCTCACATTCCCAACCTCGGCAAATTTTTGTGAGGCTATAATCGTTTTGTTTTTATTTTATAATTTTCTACCTTTTTTTTGAGCAAGATGTATCAAATTTCAGGATATATGTACAATTATGAATTCTCATTTTCCAGAGCCAAATAGATCCTATCATATGCCCTAACGTTAGTGTTTTGTCTTTTAGGTCTTGGTTCATCTGGACCAACTTTTTAGAATATGGATTTTGTACAATCGGATTCTATCTGCAATTTTTCCATTGTGTTGCGGTATATTTTTTTGAGAGAGATTCCGGTACATAAGTATGTACCGTGCAAAAAACCCGCGACCCGCCCCGCCCCGATCCGCCCACTGCCCAATTGAATCGCGCGTGAGGTCCATGCGCCGCGCGTGGTCCTCACGCGCCCCAATTTTTTTTTTTTAATTTCCAGTTTTTTTTTTTCAGATTTTTTATCTTGACGGAGTCGAAGGCTCCGATTTTACGGCTTCGTCTTCGCTCCGATTACTAAAATAAGGATAATTGGCGGACAATAATTTAGATTTTTTCGGCTCGCTCCGAGGTCTTCGGCTCCCCTCGATCGAATCTTAACCATAGAAAAAGCGGTAAAAAAAAAACTGATCAAAGGGGGGTTTAATCGGGTCAAACCCGGGTCAAACGGGTCGAGTTTGGTCAAATGGGCGGATATTCTACAGTGCAACAGTTGCACCCAAATTTTTGTCTTTTTTTTGTTTTTTTATTAGTAAGGATAACTCGTTGTCACTACCTAAAGTATATGTTGGGTAAACTCTGTTATGGGCAATAGTATTGTAAATCTTACGGGAGAGGTAAATCATACTAAGAAATGTGTCGTGTTTTAAGAAGCTATTAGTTTTCTGTGTCATATGTGTTTTGTATTGGTTTGAAAAATAGTAGCAGTAGATATTATTCAGAACACCAGTTGCAAGGAAATTTTTTTTGCCGTTAGTATATTTTTTTAAGAAATAGAAATACACAAATAACTTATTCCATCTTATTCAAAATGTAAGTTATTTCAAACTTGTGCACTTAAATAAGGATTTCTTTTTATTTATTTTTTTTGTCAAAAGTACCCATGATAAAGTATGAATTGAAATAAATGAATAATAAAAATGTGAGTTAATGAGGTGAGTTATTAGAGATAATTGTGGTTTAAGATGTGAAAAATGCTAGAATGACCTCTATCACTTTAAGATGTATTTTCAATATGTGAGTATAACAAACACATCAAATTTAAATTACTATTGTCTTAATTTTTTTTTTAACGGATTACTAATGCTTTATTGTTCTCCAGATTTATTGTGAGCCACACACATATTACTCACTCCATGTGGAAGTTTGCTCATTTTTTCTTCTTTTTGTAAAAATACACCAAATATATATAGTAGATATATTCGTCGTTTTTTAGCTAAATTTGATTTCGGATATCATATATTTGCATTGGCTTTAGGATAATTTTGGTGTAAGAGTCCGCTACTCGGTCAATGCGGATAACCGGACCTCTACTTGAAACCGTACGATAAATCGTTGACTAATTACAAGTTGACTTTACAAAGAAAAGATATAAAATGGATTTGATTTCAAAAGAATTGAAGAGTCTTCGTCAACTTATCGTCATCACCCTAGCTTGGTCGTCTTAGGGTCAAAGTGTGAGGACTTTGACCACGCACTGCGGAAGCATCATTTGTGACTAATCGCGAACGGTTTAGTCGAAACGTAAAGAAAATAAGGCACCAATCAATTTGTATTTGAATTTAAACATACAATCATGCATTCAAGGGAAGGGGAGATGAGATCTGGGTGATTGTCATCCAAAACATTTCCGATTCTAACACACCTCTATCTCGTATGTCACTCAACCTGCTTTGAAAAGAAAACATTTTGGGTTGAGTACTTTTGGTAGACGGTGAGGTTCGTGCCTCATTTTGGGAACATTTTTATACAACGTTTGAAAGATAAGGCAAACTCATTTCATATACACGGGCAATAACTTTTGAAAAGAAAAAAAAACATTCATCTTATGCAAAAATATTTTTAACTTAAATTTTGTCGGCAAGCTTAACTCACCTACCGTGTTACTGCCCCGATTCTTCGAGTGGAGAGGCACTCTGACTCTTCAGACCGTCATAAGTACTTGTGTGCGTACTACCTAGGGGTGATTGGGTCCCAATGCCGATCGTGAAAAGATGGCAAAAACCAACAACATCCATATGGTAAATACGAGTAGAGAGCATAAAATAGTTTTGCATGCATTATCACTTTACATGAAAGCAGTTAAGGCTTAAAAACCCGAAATATTACCTCCGTGGGGATTATAACCCACAATTTGAAAATAGAAACACACCTCTTGTCCTTGTCGTATGTGAGTATCCTCTTGCATCCATAGTATTTGGTCTCTCCTACAATACAATCCAGATACTTAGGTATTTGATACTATGAAAGTTATTTATCCTATTATTAACCTAAGTCAACATATTCTTGATCTTTATCATTTGGAGCTGAAAAATCCATCAAGGACTTGTCTTGAGGTTTAATCTTCAGATAATCGGATCATAGATCCATAATTTAAGGCATGCATCTACATCATTAATCAATACTGAGTTTTGAATATGTGTCGGGCTATGAGATGTCATGTTATATTGCATCATGATTCATGTGAGTATGCATGTCACTTTATTAAACGTGTATGTCATTCAGACCATACTTATGCAATTAACTCATGCATACATGTCATATCTTCAATCATATCATATAAGAAATCATTTAGCATGTTTCAACACGTTTACTTAATTGATAAGCACTTACAACATCATAGATACTTAGTTTATTAATATTAATTAGCTAAGTAATAAACAATTAATCACATAATAATAAGTCACTAAACTTGGTTAATTAATTTAATCAAATATAGATAAATAACTAATAAATTAATCAAATTAATTAATCAACATACTTAAACAAATCATACTTAATCAAGTCATAATATATAAATAGTTGTTAATCCATCATGTTATTAATTAGTCTTTGGACCTTTGATTAATCTTAATTAGCTAACATATTTAATTCAGACAAGTATGACCAAAGTCCAAACATAAATGTTCAAACAAATAAATAATTTATATTGGGCTAATTTAATTAGCTCTAAGCAACTTAATTAATCAACAAGGAGTGATCCAATTTATTTACTTAATAAAAATCTAGAAAAGCCCAACTAACTTAGTTCAATTCAAAAATAAGTAATTAATCATGGCACGATAACTAATACTTAAATAAATCACTTGAGCCCAATAATCAATACCTACTAATCCAAATCCAGCTTACAAGTTTGATGGTTCCGATAACGAGTGAACTGGTATATGAAGAGGGGGGAGGGAAATACATCAGAAATGATTTTTCTTAAAAACTTTTTCTCAGTTCGAACTGCTCGGTTAGATATGCTCAACAACTGTGAAAGTCAATCGGAGCTATCACACAATTAGGTGTACAGTTGACTTCTTTTACCGAGGATCAACTGTATATTCCTAACTGAGGTTTGGAAAGAGTTTTGCAATGCAGAAGTTAGTGGAATTTTAGAATCGTTACTTTACTGAAAATACTTTTAAGTGTGAAGGCCAAGTTCACAAAATAGTTAGTGCAATTTATCAAAGCTTTTTATGTTGGGTTGGTCAGTTAAAAAATATACTGAAACAGAAATACTGGAATGTAGATGACACAATATTTTTACGTGGTTCAGAAATGAATTCCTACGTCTACGAGTAACTTTTCAGGCTAGCAATCCACTAGATAATTTTACACGTACTTATCAAATATTGGATTTGGTTTGCTGGCACCAAACAACCTAGTTAGTTCGATTACGGGTTCGAAGAAAACCTTACAACACTTTTCCAGAAAGTGTAAAGCCTATCCTAGATCGGGTTCTAAGAGACCTAGATTATTTGATTTCACATTCAAAGGGACCTAAGGAAAGAGGTTGGGATTTTTCCAACTATGAAACCTTCAACACTTAGAAAAGTGGAGGTTTCTTTCTAAGAATACAGACTCGAACTAAATATTAGTGAATCTACTTAGAACTAGCAAGGACATGGATTCTAAACTTAATCAAAGAAGAACAATGAGAGGTTAGAAAGGAAGAACAGGAAGAGGTATGAACACTCGACTTCTACTGAATCTTTGAATGAAACTTTTCCTTGCTTTTGTGAGAGAATACTTCGAATGCTTGTATGCTTGAATGTTTGCGCGTGGTTTCAATAATCTTCTCGTAATGGTGAAGACCTCTATTTATAGAAAGGGAGATCAAATAGTCATTGGAAAGAACCGTTTGACCTCTACCATAAAACATGACACTTCACCTACTCCTCTGCAAACTTTCTCAAAATGGCACGTGCGAGCCTCGCTTTATGCATGTGCGGTCGATCCATTTAAGGAATTTTTCAGCTTATCTTGTACTTTTGAGCAGATTTTGAATTTTGAATTCAAGTTCTTCTTCTTCCTTCGTCTTCCAAGTCTTCTTTCTTCGACTTCTCAACGTCTGACTTCAACAAAATCGCTCGACATGCATGAACTGCATGGTTCAGTCCCAGAGTCAGCTAAGTGGTGATCTGACTGATCAACCCGAACTTGAACTGCCTATCAGTCTTGAGCTGTCTTCTTCCGTTTGATTCTGTAAAGATAAAAAAACTACGCTCAAGCAGTGAGCTCTAGCACAAGTCAGACTGATGGTTCATCTACTCGGTTGGGATCAGTTGTGTTTTGAAATAAATTAAAATATTTACTAATTTTCCCAACAAATTTCATTAAAACAAAAAATTACTTTGCCCAACTCAATGCTCATTTGCATCATATCTTTGATCATTCATTCTTTCGCGGATTTTCACATGGTATTGTCCATAATTGCATCTGTCCTACCCTGAACACCTCTCCACCAGATTGTGTCCTCCCAGACTCGCATTGATACTAAAAGACGTACAAAGACTCAATCTAGACTTAGACAAAGGTGCAAAATATGAACATAAATATGGGTTCATCATAGAGATTTGTGTTCATGGGATGAGCATCGAACATTTGATTACCGAACAAAACTATAAAAAAAAAAATTATAGTATCAAATAAATCAAAATCGAACTAAATGTCTCGCACAAAATTGAATCGAAATTTTCAGTTCGATTTTGTTACAAATTGAATAATCTAGGTTTCAACAAATAATCAATTCCATATTAGTGCTTGTTTGGTTAAAGTAGAGGAATGGAAAGGGAATTGAATCAAGTCGCGGGGGGGGGGGGGGGGGGAATAGTAACAATAATCATTAATTTTATATTTGGTTCAACAATAGAAAGAAATCACATGTAAGGAAAATGAATCTGCAGAAAAAAGAATTTTGTTACTTTTATATTTTGAAGGGTAACATTTTGGGGGAATAATTACCCTCAAGTAAGGGTAATGGTTAACCCGCTACCGATTCAATTAAGTGAATCTCTTTCCATGTCCAAGAAATGTCTAACCAACCAAAAGCAGTCATTCCAACTATAGCACTCAACTACAAACCTTAAAATCATCTGAACTAAATTCAATTACACACCAATTTATATAAGAAAGAGAATTCCAAAGATCAAAGAGAATCTTCCATATTTCAATAGTGGTACTTGTACTGGTACTGGTATTTTTATTTTACTACTCCCTCCGTCCTCATATAAGTGTCTCATTTAGCTTTGGCCACGGAATTTAAGAAAGCTGAAAAAGATGTTTTGAGTGGGGTAAAAGTTAGGATGTAGGGATAGTGGTAATGACACACTTAATTTTCTAATCCTTGTTTACTTTTTGACTTTTTGGGTATTGTTATTTTTGGTGGTTGGCTTTTATTTTTATTTTGTTCATTTACTGCTTTTATTTACTGCTTTTTTCACCATATTTAAACCACTAATTTTTTGTAAACCAATTTCGATTTTCTGTTTTAATGGCTTGAAATTTCCAATTTTTTTTCCTGTTGTAATGTAAAGTCAGGAAAATAATTTTCTGTTGAAATTACCAATTTTTTTTCTTAACCCATTATTAACATCGATTTTTTTTTTCCAGATTTAAATAATGGTAATTCTAGCAATAATTAAACAATGTTAATTAAACAAGAATCATGTTTCCTGTCATTTCATGTTTAAAACAGAAAAATAAACACATGCAAGCTTGGAGGCAAAACACAAAATTTAAAAAATAAATACCCTTTCATTCCACACATCATTTTCGAAATTGGAGGCAAAAGTACAAGGATTTCTGCCACTAAACCTTTCATCTCCTAATGACATGATCAAAAAATGTGGAGGGAAATTCAAATTCAACTTACCCTCTACAAACTCTATAAATACAGAGATAGCATTCACTTCTTCCATTAGTACAACTACAATTCAATAAATACAACTACAGAGAAACAGCAGCATGGCAGAGAGCAATAAGAGACCTAATTTATCAAACGAGCAGAAAAATAGAGTGACACAGTGGTTGTTACAACACAGCAATGAAGGCAGGCTTCAACATGTAGCAAAGAACGAGGCAGCAGATCTTTTCAAGGTGGATGTGAGGACCATATTTCGAATCTGGAAGGCAGCTGCTGCTCAGATTGCTCTAGGACAGCCTATACATCTGCAATCACACAAAAAAGGGTCAACAAGCAAGAAAAAAAAACAACTTGATGTAGAAAGGTAAAGACCTTAACTGTTTTACAAAGGGGTTCATTAAGATGTATGGCAGAGCATCTAGGAGTAGGTAAAATTTTGCTTCACAGCTGGATAAAACAAGGGAAACTGAAGCCCCATACCAATGCTATTAAGCCTTATTTAACACCTCAAAACATGATAAATAGGCTGACTTGGAGCCTTAGTCAGCTCACACCAATTGTATATGATGGTAAAATCAGTTTTCAGAATATGTATAACACCATACATATTGATGAAAAATGGTTCTATCTCACAAAGGTGGCAGACATATACTATGTGCTGCCAGATGAAATAGAGGCTCACATGACATGCAAATCAGTAAGATTTATAGAGAAGATAATGTTTCTATGTGCTGTAGCAAGACCTATCATTGATAGTGATGGTCAAGTCATATTTGATGGCAAGATTGGGATTTTCCCTTTCATAAAGTCTGAACCAGCATTAAGAAACTCAAAGAATAGAGCAAAGGGAACCTTGGAAAGCAAGAGAGTTCAAGCAATCACACTTTCTGTCATGAAAGAGTGTTTCATCATTTGGGTAAGATTGAAGCTGTATATCTATCAGAATTGTTTCAGAATTTCAATTCATCATTTAGATTTAGTTTTAAACCAGCAAATTCTTATGCAGCTCGTTCCAAGAATCAAGACAAAGTGGCCTCAGCAACTAAGTAAAATAATTTTCATACAACAAGACAATGTCAAGCCCCACATCAAATGTAATGACCCTGATTTCATAAAGGTTGTAGAGAGTGATGGATTTGACATTAAACTTGTTTGCCAACCAACAAATTCTCCAGACACAAATGTACTGGATTTAGATTTTTTCAGGGTCATTCAATCTCTCAAAGATAAAAAGATGGCAAGAAATGTGGATGAATTGGTGAAAAATATGATAGATGCATTTGAAGACTTTGAAGCATGAAAACTCAATAATGTTTTCCTGACTCTACAGTGCTGCCACCAGAAGATTATGAAGAAGCAAGGCAATAACAACTATAGAATTCCACACATGAACAAGGAAAGGTTTAGGAGGCTTGGAATACTACCACAATGCATTGAAGTAGAGGACAATTTACAGTATTTGAGAATGCATGAAGTGAAAACAGACAAGAATTTCAATGTAGACAAGCTGATGGAAGGGCTAATGCAGTCAAACTTAGACATAATAGTGCAGAAATTCAACCAAGTGAATCTCAGTAGTTAGAACAGACTTGTGGTAGTGTTTTTTGGGCAATGTTTACATGAACGAACAAGTACTTAGTCAGTTTTTATGTTGTTTGGATTGTAAACAACTCATGTGTTGTCTCAGCATCATGAAATGAAAACAAATTTGCATCATTGACATTGTTTCATTGTTTTTACCTTCCTAAGTAGGTTGCCCTACTGGTTGCAACAAACAAGTAAACAATTCCTCAGGAAATATGTAAGATTTCCCTCATCATTGGACACACATTATGGACAGAATTTAGGCAGCTTAGGGACATAATTTAGGTAGCTTAGGGACATAATTTAGGCACCTTAGGGACAGAATTGTCATGATGCAGCTTATTCCAACAATTCTCAGGTAAATAACATAATCAGAGATAGCATATAGTGGCATCACCAGCCCCCAACACCAAAAAATCAGAATCGACATCAGAGATAGCAACACATAATGGCATCACAGCCTCAAACGACATCACATAATGGCATCACAACCTCAAATCGCATAACATAATGGCATCACATCATGAAATGGCATCACCAGCCCCCAACACCAAATTAGACAGTAAAAAACAAACAATAGAACCTGGACAGAACGCCCTAGAGTTTCCTAGCCTTTAGAAGATGAAGGTATTTTGCCTTCCAATCATCGTAGGTGAGATGCACATCACCTTCATCATCGAAATTCGAAGGAGGAGTTTGTGGCACCTCCTATTCGGGATCACAATCGGCCTCAGATTCCCAGCGAGGAGACGCCGGCCGCCTAGCTTAGGTCGCCATTAATGAAGTCACCGCGGCTGAAGAGAAAGAGAGTGGCTGCAAAGCGTCGGACCCAGAAGGCGGCGAAGAAGCGGCGACCACCGTGAGTTGAGAACCCGATAGCTTAGGCATTTCATAGTTGAAGATGCCACCGTTAGCCCGCCAAACTGTATATTCCGACTCTGTGACTAGGCTGCCGGATTCCGGCACGATCTCCATCGACTCATCCCCCAACTCCCATGATTTTTGTGGAATCGGGGAGAGAGGGGCCGCCGCCAGAAAGAGGGTGGTCGAAATCGGAGAGGGTGGTGTCTCCGTCGGAGGGATTGAGGCGGAATCCATCGGAGATTTAGAGAGAGACGGAAGGGGAGGACGACGGTGAAGAGCGAAGGGGAATTTAGGGATTGTAGAGATAGTGAGACAGATCGGGGAGGACGACAGTGGAAAGATCAATTCCTCAGGAGGGTTTGTCGAGAGAGAAGGGGACAGATCGGGGAGGACGACGACGAAGAGAAGGAGATTCCCAGCAAATTAGGGTTCGTCGAGAGAGAGAGACAGATCTGGGAGATAGACGGCGAAGAGAAGGAGATTGTGAGAAATTAAGGTTAGTCGAGAGAGAGATACAGAATGCATAAACAAATGAGGAATGAGAAATGGGCCCCATATTTGGTATGCCAAATAAATTTAGGTTAATTAGGTAAAAATTAGGGAATTAGATTAGTGATTTAATTGTGGGTCTAGAATGACGAGGGATAGTAAATATTGTAAAAGATGGAGGTTACTTTTGTACGAAAAGTATAAATAGGACACTTATCTGAGGATAAGAGAAATGAGTAAGTAGGACACTTATTTGAGGACGGAGGGAGTATATTTCTACAACCACCGCATGATGCCCCGGCGGAATCTACCCGACTCCATTCTTTTCACAATTTAACGAATTACAACAGCCCAATAAAATTGATGGGCAGGCCCACTTTCTTTTGCTGTATAATATTTTAGTTTGAAGATACAAACTTTCGTGGCATAAATAATTTGAGACGGTCTCTGCCGTCTTATGCCATGCGACCCGGTCAAGTTGGGTTAATTTGTTGACCCGGTCAATTTTTTTTTCGAATTTTTTTTAATTTCAGTTTTTTTTCTTTCTCTTTTCTTCTTTTGCAGTTCCGCATTCGACTCCGATTACTAATATAAGGATAATTGTCGGGCAATAATTTGGACTTTTTCAGCTCGCTCCGTGGCCTTCGGCTCCCCTCGCTCGAATCTTGACCAAAGAAAAAGCGGCAAACAAAAAAACGAAGAGGCAAACAAAAATAAAAGGTGAAAAAAAATAAGTGGATTTTTTTTAAAAAAAATTGAAATTAAAAAAAAAAGGAAAAAAAACTAAAATTACAGAAAACTGGAAGCTAAAAAAAAAAGGCACGTGTAATATACACGCCTCGCGTGGACGGCTGGCGCGTGTATTACACGCACCACGCGCCCGGTCGCATATGAGTATTTGCCTTTTTATTTTATTATTTAAATTCGGACATTAGCTAGATCAAATAACGCATAACGCATTACAACTATTTACAAGATGGTGTTCAAGGCAATAAGTATGAGGTTGCCTCGTTAATGCTTTTAAATTATAAAAGACTTTACATTGCAAGGTCATAAAAATCGAATCGTACCACGGATAATTTTAGGTAGAAGAATAAGATCCAAACAAGCACAACAAGCACAAACGATTAATGACCTATGTTGCACGGATGTGTGGGAGCGGATGTTGGGGCGATACGATACGAATACGTGGATACAAATTATTAAAAATTTTAAGGTGTGATTCGACAAGGATACATCTTAATATTATTGAATTATATATAATACTAAATAAAATATATAGAAATTTAAGTTTTATTAAACTAAGTATATGTAATTCACATTCTCTCTTACTCAAAATTTGAGAATTTCAATTAAGTAATTTAATTAAGCTATATAATAACAATTCAAATATCATTAGCTCAATATATAAATCATAATTCAAATAAAGTTCCAAAAATCAACTCATACAACCCCTTCATCTATGGGATTCGCAATTTTTCCACATGAGATTCGTAAATCCGATTGCTTTAATTTTGTATTTGGAAGGATACGCTATGTGGCGAATCAGGTGCGCGCACGAGAATCCTACGAGAATCGCACCCTAACGAGAATCCGATATGGCTACATGGTATATTTTGAAGAATCCGTGCATCATAGTTAATGACTAAAGTACTCTTAGCTGTTATTAGTGTGTAGCACTCTATATTATCAAGAACACGATTTCGTGTGTGCGTGTGTTAGCTTAGTGGTAGAGTGGTTAATGCTCGGGTCAAAGATTACGAGTACAATAAATTTTCTTGTAATGTTGTTAAAAAAGAAATAATACGATTTTGTATATAAATTTTGATGAAATAGAACACAAGCATGATAAATATACCACATCGGCGAAAATCTCTGCATCAAAGATTTGTAAAACAAAAATAAAGCACCATTTTCACCAGCAACACAAATTTCTATTGTAATTTCTAAATGATGTATTCCATAATTTTATCAACAATTTCTCTAAACCATAAATTTCAAATATTTCAACTTTTTTTTTTTTTAGTTGGGGGACGAGAGAATGTGGATCTGAAAAAAAAATAACGAATACCACTAGCTAGACTACATTATCTACAAATTTAAACATGAATCTCATGAATTTAAATTATGAGCTTATATGCATGTCAATTTTTTAAAAATTAACCTTTTAGGGAAGGCACTGCACACTCCCACCATCACATCCAAATAACTTGGTTGTGTCGGTGCATCATAGGGGGAAAAATATCGTACACATTTAATTAAACGTATTATTATTATTATTATTATTATTATTATTATTATTATTATTATTATTATTATTATTATTATTATTATTATTATTATCAGTTTAACAATAATGTTTAAGTGTTACACTTACTAGAAATCGAATGGGAGTAAATGTTAACACTAGGGTGTGGATTATAATGTATTTTTTCACGTTAGGATATTTTTGTGAAAAGATTAAATGTGGGGTAATATAGAATGGATACTTTACCATAAAAAGATGTGGATGTGTTATGCACCTTCTATTTAAATTTTCTTATATTGTGTTCCATTCTACTATTTTTATATGAAGTCATCAAATTTTTATATTATATAAATTCAAAGCTTAATTTATTCATTACCCCTTAACTATAAGAAAATGAAAGTAATTCTAATGTATCATTTGATAATATGTTATGCATATACTCCATGTATTATGTTTTTTTTTCATGTATGTAAAAGAATAATGTTTCTAGACCCACGTAACGCAGTTTCTTTATAAATGGTTATTGAAATTGCTTTATTCTGTTTTATTCTTCATGTTTTCTTTTGTTTAATGATGTGAATTTTAAATCAAATATACCCCCTTCAAAAAAAAAAAAAAAAAAAAAACGCATGTCAGCCACGAAAATCCAGTTCTTTTTAACCGGAATTAGATCGGCATCGGCTGTCATCATTATCATGAAAAACCTAATTATCACCGAATCGACAATTTTAAAGGGTTTTTTTTATTAAAAAAAAAAAAAAATCCAAAGATAATCTCAAAGAATTGATGTTTTATATTTTTATTTATTTTTACTTTTAAGGCAATTCACAAAAACAAAGAAAAGATATGTATACGGACAATGAATCGTGTGGACAAGTTTATGGTCGGTCCATGAAAATATTGGAAGCCAAGGGAGTTGAACTTTGATCCAAACTCGCCGTTGACCACACATACATGTATTGACTATTGTAATTTTGTCTACGGATGATCTTCCGTGCAACCGGATCCTCTGGTGACGGATCCAGGTTGACCTGGATCAGTTAACGCGGGTCAACCTGGATTTTTTTTTCAATTTTAATTTTTTTTATTTTTCAGATTTTTTTTTTCGATTTTGTATTCGGCTTCAATTTTAATTTATTGATAATCGTAGTGGCAACAATTTGGATCGTTCAGCTCGCTCTGTGGTCTTCGGCTCCCCTCATTCGATCTCTTAACAAAACAGGAAGAGATAAATAAACAAAAAAAGGCAAAAAAAATCTGGAAATTTAAAATAATAATAATTATAATAATAATAATAATAATAATAATAATAATAATAATAATAATAATAATAAACTGGAAATAAAAAAATAAAAAAATTGTAAATTCAAAAAATTAATCTGCAAGCGCGTGAATACACGCATCATTAAAAAAAATCCTGTGCGTGTAATATACACGCCGAATTTAAAAAAAGATAAAGAAATTTCCGGCAATTAATTAAAAAAAAAACTTACACGCTCCGCGGTCGTATAAAAGTTTGGGTTAATTGCACCTAAATACATAACGTTTCATCAAATTCTCAAATTGTACACAGTTTTAAAATTATGTTTCTAAAATACATAACGTTTCAATTTTCTGCAATTTTACTCCGGTGACCGTTTTTCCCCAAATTAAATCCTGCGTGGCGACCGGACTTGCCACGCTGGACTCGCCGGATGGCCAGCGCGACGACGTCATTTTAGTGGGCGAAGGAAACAACATCGTTTCATTATATTTCACAATTTTTAGTCTAATTCCCCCAATTCTATCATCAATTAGGGCTTAGTGAAAGAGAAGAAAGCGACAGAGTCAGCGACATTGTGAGCGAGAGAGCATCACCGGCGAAGGTAGGAGAGAGAACCCCGGCGACTGAGACGACAGTTTGAGTGACGACGACTGAGGGAGAACGTCGATGACTGAGAAATATTATGATGATTTCTGGTATATTTTGGTAGAAGGCAAAAGAGAGAGAGAGAATTTGCAGAAGGCAGAAGAGAAATAAGAGAGATAAACAATAGTGAAAAGAATATATAGCTGTAGGATATGATTCTTGATTCTCATCGTCAAATTTGTAATCGGAGATTCTTATATCTGCCTCAATAAAATCAGATTGTGTGTTAACCCAGTAATCTCAATGTTCAAACTTTATCACACTTCTCAGATTAGTGTTTTTGTAGAATTAAGGTTCTTGAGTGAATTTCCAGGTTTAAATAGTGTTATTCAATCCAATATATTATATTAGCTTAGAATAATGGTTTCTTATTCAGATTTGTAATACGCATGGCCTTCTACTGTGAAAGTGGCAAACTTTGTAACAATGAAGCAATCTGTGAAGCGAGATGAAACAACTAGCAATTTCAAAACCTGGAAAGAATTATTAACATGTCTTACATGAGCCTAAGTGAACATGTAATCAACTACTACTATAATAGAGATATGATCCATATAGCTGGCCATGGCTTAAGGAGTACATATGTAGACTAAAAAAATTGATCCAAATAACTAAATGATAGTGAAAACTAATCTAGATTTATATGAGCAAAAAGAGAGGAAAAAAACTGACCAAAATGACAGCAAAAAATTGATCAAAATGACAGCAAAAAAACTGATCACAAACAACATTCACCTCCTATTTATATATGAGCAAAAAGAGAGCAAAAAAAATCCAAATAAGCTACATAAATCTGATTTTCATTGAAACACCACCAAATGGTATAATTTCAGAAGTAACATCATGAGTATTTCCTACAACAGCAGAAGGGAATATGTTTCCAACAAATTACTACATATTCACCAAATGAGTAGTTAACAAAATACTACATATTCCCTTCATGAGTGCCTAGTCATCAGATTACATCATGAGTAGTTGAAAAAATACTACATATTCACCAAATGGTAATATGTTTCCTACGACAAAAAAGTTATAAAATGATGTATTCTGCTTATGCTGAAGGTCCATATTGAGATGATATCCTACTCTCTTGAGTTGAATTTCCCATTTGGTCTTGAGTTGAGATAGAAGTTGATGCACCATCATCATGCTCTCTTGCTCGATGCACATGTTGGACTACATTGGAACCGGGTACATGATAGAAAATGTTCCCTGTCTCACCAACAAATACACCGGCTCCTCCCCTTGCAATGTTCCTTTCTCTAGCTATTTGTGCAGCCACAGTGTTTCCTCCACTGGCTCCCCCTCTTGCAACTCTCCCTCTTGCACCTCCACCTCTACCTCTTGAAACATATATGCCTCTTCCACGTAGCCTTGCATCTCTACCTCTGAAAGCTCCCCCTCCTGCAACTCTTCCTCTTGCAGCCCCACTTCATGATGTTTCACATTCTATCGCATTTTTTTCCTTCGCAGGCCTCCCCCTCTTGCGCTAAACATAATCGAACAGGACTTGTTACTGAACAAATTACACAAACAGCAAAGTATAATAACAAAATACAAATAATTGAGTGAGAAAAATACCTTTTGTTCAGGAGGCTGCACCACACGAGGCTGTGAACAGGTCCTACTGTTGTGAATTTTCATTCCCATGTTCACTCAAGTTATCATTTTCAAGTATCTGCACATCATATTATCCCTCATGCTCATCAAATATTCCATCTGCCCTTACATCTCTACCCTGATCAACCTCCAATTGAGTCACAATTCCATCAACATCAGCCATATGTGCTCTACCTACAACAAATTAACAATATTTAACAACCAGCGGAATTTCATTGATTTATAATCATCTCAAAATTTAAAAACAATGGTGAACACCAACATTATGTAATCATCTCATTAATTCTACATAAAGACACCATAGTGTTAATATTAATCTTTTCAATATTTTGTAAGGTTAATCTTTTCACTGCAGTAGCTATATATTCAACCATGATGATATCTCTCATGCCAACTATCAAATCAAATCCCAGTAATTATTTCGTAATGCGAATGTATAGAATTAAATGCAAAAAAAAAAAAAAGTTCCGAGATTGGCAGCATATGATGATACTGGTTCTTCTATTCATTTTGCTTCCTAAGGTTCCAGAAACTATGCCATTATATTACATCTTGAATGAATTCCAGAAGGGGCTTAGTCACATTCCCATTATGATACAGACAAACTTCAACAAAATTAATCTAATCTAAGATACTCCCAAATCGTGAAAGACAATTGAGAAGGAAAACAAAATGCTCACCTTTTACCAGTTGCCATAAGAGAATCACATCAGATAATTGAGGAGGAAAACAAACAATTATGAAATAATTGAGAAGGAAAACAAAGAATGGGCTCTTTTCCGTTGTTCTCTATCTCTCCGTCATCAGCGTTCTCCCTCAGTCATCGTCGCTCATTCTGTCGTCTCTCAGTCGCCGGGATTCTCTCTCCTACTTTCGCCGGCGATGCTCTCTTGCTCACACTGTCGCCAACGTCGTTCTCTCACCCACTCTGTCGCTTTCTTCTCTTTCACTAAGCCCTAATTGATTGATAGAATTGGGGGAATTAAACTAAAAATTGTGAAATATAATGAAACGATATCGTTTCCTTCGCCCACTAAAACGACGTCGTCGCGCTGGCCATCCGGCGAGTCCAGCGTGGTAAGTCCGGTTGCCATGCGAGATTTAATTTGGGGAAAAACAGTCACCGGAGTAAAATTGCAGAAAATTAAAACGTTATGTATTTTAGAAACATAATTTTAAATCTGTGTGCAATTTGAGAATTTGGTGAAACGTTGTGTATTTAGGTGCAATTAACCCTAAAAGTTTTTGCGTTTGTTTGTATTTCCCAAAAAGGAAATACAATGCCGTGAAGGGAATTTGCCATGAAACATTAAAAGGTCCAAACCCTTCTTCATTTTTATTTATTTATGCTGTAATTCTATTGAAATTACGTTCGTAGATTTTTCTTTTCTTTCTTTGTAATTGTTTATTATTGATTAGTGGTCAATTGTTCATTCATTATTTATCTTACTCCCTCCATTCACCAAATAATGTCTAATTTACCTCTCAAAAAATTTTCACCAAATAATGTCCTGTTTACCTTTTCATACAATACTACTCTCTTTACTATCCTAAAATTACTACCCTTTGCTACTGATAGACCCACCATTTTTATTAGCCTACAATTTTAACTCCTAATTAAACCCAACCCACTAATTAAACCTAACCCACTAATTAAACCCAATACCCAGCCCAATCCATGGATCTGCTTACCCCTCATATCACTCACTCTCTCAATTTGTCTCTCAAACCCTAACTTACTCTGCGGCGCTGATGAAATCCACCACCGATCTTCCAAACTCTCCCATCGATGAACAAGAGATAGAATCGGCTGTAGAGGTGGTGCCTGAAACAGGCGATCTACCGCCTTCCTCTCATCTTCTAAACTGTTCTCTCCCTTTCATCTTCGATTCGACCTAGAATCAAGATGATTCACTGAGCCCACTCTCTCAACTTCCATCGATGGCGGTGGCTTCGTTTTTGCCGCCCTTTGGATCGAAGGGAGTTGATTTCTGCCGTGCGACTCCGGCAGCCTCTGACGAAGTCATATTCATGCCGGAAACTCCATCGATGGCGGTGGATTCATTTCTGCCGCCCTTTGGATCGAAGGGAGTTGATTTCTCCCGTGCGACTCCAGTTGCCTCCAACGAAGTAATCTTCCAGCCGGAAACTCCATTAACGGCGCCGGATACTCCAGATTCACCCGATCCATCTCTTAATGTCGATGTTTTCTTGGAGAGGATGGTGCCTACAGATCCTTATTACTTTCTGATGTCTGAGTGTGCTAAATTTCAAAAAAAAAAAGAAAGGCAGCCGAAGCTGCTGGAAATTGCTCAGTCTTTCAGGAAAAAAACCCTCACGGGGTCTGATTAGATTATTGCGTTCTAAATTCCTCAATATTTTTGGAGTTGGGGGCTGGAGATGCCATTATTCTGATGCTGGTTCTTGTGATGGTTGAATTGTGATGATTTATTGATTTCTGTTGCTTGGTTCTTGTGAGCTGGGGGCTGGTGATGCCATTATTGTGATGTTGGTTCTTGTGATGCTGGTTTTCTGATGATTTATTGATTTATGTTGCTTGGTTCTGGTTCTTGTGGGCTGGTTCTTGTGAATTGATTTATGTTGCCATGAACTGATAGAACATGATACTACATTCATGCTTCCTATGATGACAAAGTTGCCTATTTACATACTTGATGCTCACTTGATCTTTGTCTGAGGAAATTGTTGCCTTCTGGTTTGGCTTCGTTCTTGTGAATTCTGTGCTGAAACTGTGAAACTGTGAATCTGAATTGATAGAACATGATACTACCACATCCATGCTTTGTCTGAGTAGATTGTTGCCTTCTTGTTGGGTTCTATTAATGTGAATGTTGGCTGTTAATTTATGCCACCATTAGGTTCTTAGAAACATGAATTTAGGAGGCTCAATTAAGTGCATAATAAGTCAATGATGATTTGATTTCCATTGATTCAAAATGAGACTACATATGGCACAAAAAACTGCCAACACAAATTTACATTCCAAACAACAAAATAACTAACCTATGATGTTTGTCCCTGTAAACTTGTTGCCAAAATAGATTGCCTACTGCTCCTACTCTCCTATGTTTACATGATGCATTCCATTCACTAAGTTTCAAGTTTGAAGGGTGCAGTGTGCTCTTCTTCACTGACTTGCATATTCAGATACTCCATTGCCTCTTGTACTATCTCCTCCTCCATTTCAATGCATTCTGGAAGTGTACTCTCTCTTCTTAGTCTGTCTTTGCCAATGTGTGAGATTTTATAGTTGTTGCAATCCTTCAGTTTGATGATTTCACTGTAACACCCTTGCAAGGTTAAATAAACATCTTTCAGTTTGTAGCTCTCATACCCCTCAAATGCATCTGTCACATTTTTAATCAAGTCCTCAACTGTTCTTGCATTCTTCTGATCCTTAATTGATTGAATAGATCTGAAAAATCATAAGTCATTGACATTAGTGTCAGGGGAATTTGAAGGTTGACAAATCAGTTGGATATTGAACCCATCACTCTGTGCTACTGCTTGAAAATCTTGATCTGTGTTATAGATGTGTGGCTTTGTATTGTCTTGCTGAATAAAGATGTTTCTGCTTACACCTTTTGGCAACTTCTTTTTAATTATGGGTACAATCTGAAGTGACTGAATGATTAAATGCCTGTGTCATGATGTGATGAACCTGTTATGAAGGACTAAATGACTAAATGATGAATGTGGCATGATTCTGATAGTAAAATAAGGAAAAATAACTTACCAACTGAATGAAAGAGTCCTTCATAACAGGTTTAGTGATTGACTGAATTGGTTTTTTGATGAGGGTGCCCTTCTGTCTGTTCTTGGAATTTCTTGCTGCTGGTTCTGTAAATATGAAGGGAAATATCCCAAACTTCCCATCAAATATCACATTTCCATTGCAGTCACTTTGTGGCCTCCCCACAAATGAAATGAACATGATTTTTTCAATAGTTCTTTGATTTGCATGTTCTGTATGGCTCAACTTCATCTAGCAGCAAGTAGTATCTCTGTGATGTTTTTCTGAGATTGAACGACTTCTCATCAATGTGGATGATGTTGTACATCGGTTGAAAAGCTATTTTCCCATTTGCACTAATGCAAGTAAGCATAGATAGATTCCATTTCAGCCTTGCAAGCTTGTTTGCATCTGTGAGAAAATGCTTGATAGCATTTGTATGTGCTCTGACTTTCTTGCTTTTAATCCACTTATGTACAAGCCCTACTGATACTCCAAGGTTTGTTGCAACCTTACTTATGCTGGTTCTCTCAAGGACTGACAGTCCTCTTATTTTTTTTTCATCCAACACTTTTCCATCTTAATGAATGCAACCTTTTTTCTTTGACACTAAACTGACAGGTTTTCCCAAGCTTCTTTGGAGAAGAGCAGCCTTCCAGATTCTAAATATCGTTCTAACATCAATGTGGAAGAGGAGGGAAGCTTCCTTTTTTGCACCATGCCGAAGTTTGTTTTCATGGCTGTTTTGGAGCAGCAATTGAGCAACAACATTCTTCTCTGCATCTGTCAGATTCTTTCTTGCCTCTTCTTTCTTCATCTTGGCTGTTTTTTGTGTTTTTGTCTCTTGGAGAGTTGATGGAAGTGAATGTGTTTGTAAATGAATATTGTAGTTGTATTTATATGTTTGTTTAGGACATTAGGTTCGAATTTTCCTCCATGGAAAAAGTAAGAAGCTGAAGAGTTTGTGTGGGAAATTTTGAGTTTATGTAAAACCTGTAATGTTGATTAAATCAATGGAAATTGTTCCCTCCTTTATTTTTTATCAAATCACTGTCTCTCTCTCTTTGGAATACATAAGTTTAATTATCATTTCAATGCATTTCAATTCCTCCTAATTTGTGAATCTGATTTAGAAAAAGAAAAAAAAATCGATTCAACAACAAAAAAAAAAATCAGAAAAAAAAATGATTTAGCAAAAAAAATTCAAAAATTAAAAATCTGAAAAAAAATGATTTAGCAACAAAAAAAAATGAAAACAATGACTTTCAAACCAGTAATAGATGTAGGCAAAAAGGTTAAAAGGATTAAGAAACTAATCACCTTTATTAATACTACCCCTACATCCTAACTTTTGCCCCACTAAAAATAATTTTACCAACTTTCTTAATTTCCGTGTCGACCCTCAAATGAGACATTCTTTGGTGAATGGATGGAGTACAAAGGAACAAGCCTTAGATTTTCTTTTTCGTTCTTTTCTTTGTAAATTGATTATGATTGATTAGTGTTCATGGTTATTACCTTACGCAGTAGAGGAATAAGCCTTAGATCTAAAAATATTAAATGAGTTTGAATAGTATTTCCCCGTTTCCGGGTTAGTGCGGTGTGGAGAGTGCGGTACGAGTTTTGAGAAAAAGGTAGGTAAATATTTGGTGAGTAGTGAAAGGGCCATACCACACATTTAATTTTGTTGTGAGTAGGGCTGCTAATACGGACGGGGTCGGGTACCCCAGTTTTTGCGAGTACCCGGCCCCGGAAATGACACTAAAAAGACACCCAATCCCGTTCCATCCAAGCTAATCGGGTATTCAAATACCCGGCCGAGTATACGGGTCGTGTAAATGGGTACCCGTATAATCCGCGTAAGAAAATAATAATAATAATAATAAGCTCTACATAATAAATTTAAAATTAAAATAAACCTATACAAGTAATAAGTGAAAGTTCAAAAATCAACTCAAAACCACAATAATCATCAATTTATCATTCTTCAATAATTCAATACAATTATAAAGTCACATTTTGAAACATCAAAGTCATCATCATTCATCGTCATTCATCAATATTGAACCTATCAAATATCAAAATATTAATGTTCTTGTGTGAACGTGAGAAAGAGAGACAAATGTGTTTTATTATTCTTTTAATTTTATTTTTATTGTTTAATATTTAAGCATTAAATATATAAAAATATATATATATATATATATATATAATTTTCAATCGGGTAGTTCGCCGGGTATAACGGGACGGTACGGGTATACCCGGTACTTGAAAAATTGAAAATAAAAAATCCGCAACCCGTATCAACCCCGTTAATTCCGGGTATTGGATACCGAGTTACCCGCCGGGTTCCGGGTCAGGACCGGGTTACCCGAGTACCCAGAATCCGTATTAGCAGCCCTAGTCGTGAGCTAGGTTATAAAAAATAGAGTAATGATATTCGGACACACTGTGACCAGCCAAGCGCGTGAAAAAAAAGGGAAGTTGACTGTAAAAATGGATATGATCACATTTCCCCCTAGGGTTTATGCTTTCCAATTAAGGAAATTTCCATTTTCAAAATCTATATTATCATTTTTAGCACGTGTGATTGACCACAATATATCCGAATATCATTACTCTAAAAACTATTAGAATGTTAGTAGAGTCATTTTTATTTATGGCAACACCACACTCATATGGAACAATTCAAAAATGGCAAAAACACCACACTATCCGGGACAGAGAAAATAATATTTTAAACTACAACGTAGTCGATAAATGAGAATAAGAATAGGTGTCTAGAGTGGAAACATTAGACAAACAAAATTAACGTCAATATTTAATAAGGGAGACTATATTTCAAGGATATGCATTAACTAAAATTTCTAAGTTTCTAATAATATGATATTGCCTGAATAAGCACTGAAAATTAATCCTCGCATGGACCCAATCAACATAGTCTCAATTATGAAATATATACGTTTTGATCATTTCATAATTAGTTATATACGTCTGTGAGGAATTAAATTAGTTATGTTCATATTTGGTATGAAGAGACCAATTTACCTTTGATATTGTATTTTTTTATATTATATTTCTTACACATTGACACCGATTTGACTGACACTCACTTTAGTTGTCATTAACCGAAAATGATTGTAATGTTAGGACATGAAAGTTAGCAACAGTGGTCAATAATTAGATAATTAGTGTTGCAATGATTAGTTTGTCTAGGGTATATCCAATTAATTAATTACTTAAATATCTTTATGTAAACTGAATATTTTCGATACTATATGAAATAAAGGAGAAAAAATATATAATTTATACGAAAAGAATTAAAAATTCATGATATTTAGTAAAAACTTAAGATCCCACACGATATTTTTTGAGATCCCACTCGAGTGGGATCTTATAATTTATAGCAGGATATTTCTTTTTTAAAGCTTTAAGATTATTATGATTAAATGGTTATTAATTACTATTATTTGAATTAAATTAATTATATAATAATATTGAATACGTATTAACTAATTAACTAATTAAAATAAAAATAAAAAATTATGTAAACTATACAAAAATAACCATAATTATATGAATTGTCAAATAAATATAAATCCCGCTCGGATAAATTACATATATTGGAAGATCCCACTCGAATTTTTTGAAGATCCCACTCGAATAGGTCTTCTAATTTTCGAGCGGGATCTTTTATTTTTCAAAGTTAAAGATTATTATGAATAAATGGTTAATTAATTACTCAATTTTTAATTAAATTAATTATATAATAATATTGAATACGTATTAACTAATTAAAATGAAAATCCAAAAATATGAAAACTATACAAAAATAACCATAATTATATGAATTGTCAAATAAATAGAAATCCCACTCGAGATTTTTGAAGATCCCACTCGAGTGGGATATTCTAATTTTCGAGCGTGCTTTTGTTTTTTCAAGGTTAAAGATTATTATGAATAAATGGTTAATTAATTACTCAATTTTTAATTAAATTAATTATATAATAATATTGAATACGTATTAACTAATTAACTAATTAAAATGAAAATCCAAAAATATGTAAACTATATAATATTAACAATAATTATATCAATTGACAAATAAAAAGAAATCCCGCTCCGTTTAAATTGCATATATTGGAAGATCCCATTCGAGATTTTTGAAAATCCCATTCCAGTGGGATCTTCTAATTTTCGAGTGGGATCTTTATTAAATATGCCTGCAAATTATTGTGCATAAAGATTAATTATTTCCTAAAATTTATCTCAAATAATTATATAATAATATTGAATAACTATTAAGTGATTAAAATTAAAATGAAAAAAATATGTAAACTATATCAAAATAACAACAAATTTATGAATTGTAAAGTAAATAGTAATCCCGCTCGCCAAAAATAACAAAAATGAAGATCCCACTCGATATTTTTGAAGATTTCACTCGAGTGGGATCTTCATTTTTGTTAACTTTATACGAGCGAGATATTTAATTATTTTGCAATTAATAACATTATTTATCTGTTTGTATAGTTTACATATTTTTTTGTTTTCATTTTTTTTTAATTCGTAGATTTTCATAATTTTTATACAATTTGTGATAATAATTGTACTATATAATTAAATTTTCTACCATAAATATTGGTAGCACGTCACCTTACACACAATTGAGTGTGATAGTAGTCGACATTGGTGGATGTGAAAATTTATCTGTAAATATTCACGTGAATAGTTGAAATTTCACCTTTAATGTAACAATTTTACTTTCATGTGTATTTGTACCAATTTCACTCACCCAATTGATTGAATGAATCAATTCCATGTAAGTGGTAGCAGAGATGAATGAGCAAACACCACAACTATCAAAATATTCTGTAAAATATTAGAACCTCATAAAAAAATATTAGTTAAAAAGAGAATTTCGTCATTAGTCAAAGAATTTTTCAGATTTGATCAACAAATTCAAAAAAGGTGAGTTTCAATAGTATTTAAGATTTCGTCCTTAGTAGATCCCACTCGTGAATAGTAAGATCCCGCTCGTAAAGAAAGATCCTACTCGAGGCGGGATCTACAAATTATGCGAGTGGGATCTTTTATATTACATTTTTAATTGTCTTGATTTTCATACTTATAGTGTTTATATTTCAGAATATGAAAGAATGGAAATATTTCAACATCAAATATGGTGGAGAATGGCACGATTGTGAGTATGTGGGCGGTTCAGAATCAATCACTCAAGTTCTTGCTGCCACTCCAACTCTTATCAATTTGAAATACAACATCGATGTGTTGATGCGTCAAAATTCGATGAGCACTCGGTACGAAATGTATTATTTATCGCGTGCTC
The DNA here is from genome assembly GCA_029490685.1 of Schizonepeta tenuifolia. Classification (NCBI taxonomy): domain Eukaryota; kingdom Viridiplantae; phylum Streptophyta; class Magnoliopsida; order Lamiales; family Lamiaceae; genus Schizonepeta; species Schizonepeta tenuifolia. Next base: position 20,369,152 of record CM055958.1, on the reverse strand, counting down.
GAAGTGGACGCACTATGAAAATTCTCTTGAGCATAGATCAACAATTTGCTCAATTGTGCATGGAGTCCTTTCAAATCGTGTATCTCATCCACAACCACATAGATGTGTATGTTCCATATTTCGAAGATCCTGGGGCGTCATCCTTTTAATACGACCAATGGCAACCGTCATCCTTTCAATACGACCAAGGGTAGGCGTCATCATTTCAATACGACCAAGGGCACACATATTCTGATGATATGGAGCGTATTCAACAACAAATAAATTCCCAGGATTTCTTTTCCAACTTATATTCGAGTGGGTATAATTACAAAAAAACGTGCACAAATCACGTACTTGTTGTTCCAGATTGTCATGTTTCAGACAACGAAGATGATGAACCACAATGTACTGTCGAGTTGGATTCAGACGATGAAGATGTTGGCAGTGCTGATCTTGAAACTGATAGTGAAGCATCTGAAGATTGGGCTGAAGAAGGTTTACGCGATTTTACTATGGTGGAGCACAATACATGGATTCGTCACAGTGCAACGATTGACGCGTGTGATCTAATCAACTGGTTAGTTCCGGTGATTCCGCCTAATGCGACGATTTCTCTCGTAGCACGTGATCCTGACCCGATAGATGATGATGAGTTGCATGTTGGTGCTGTTTTCGACAACAAAAAAGAGTTAAATATTGCAGTCGGAACGTGGCACATGAAGAGAGGACTTGAATTCAAAGTTCTGAAATTGGATTATATTCGAGTGAAGTTTTTGTGCAAGCATCCGAATTTCCATTTGAGTTGCGTGCAGCATCACGTGGAACGAATACTTGGATAATACACAAGTTTATTCCTGAGCATTCATGCCTCCGTCAGCTACGACGTGCCGCTCCGAGAAAAATCAAGATAAATGTTGTTGCAGCTTACGTGGAGCGAAAAATTAGAACCAACTGTAAAATCATGGAGCCCAAGGCTATTATGGAGGAGATGTTACACGAGTTCGGTATCACCATCCATTATGATTTGGCGTTGCGAGCACGGCATGCAGCAATACAAAGTATGTATGGAGGGTATGTTGAATCCTTCCAGTTGTTGTCTGGCTATCTTCACATGCTTAAAAAATCAATCCGGCACGATTACTTATCTTGAGGTTGGAAATGATGGGAGATTTGAGCATTTTTTCGTGGCTCTCGGCGCCTGCAGACTTGTGTATCCATTCAATATGAGACCTATGATCGTTGTGGATGGCACTCATCTCAAGTGCAAGAACTGAGGCATTTTATTTGTCGCTATGACGAAGGATTCCAACGAGCATGTTTTTCTACTGGCGATAGGTGTTGGACCAATCGAAAATGATATATCTTGGAGATGGTTTCTAACACGTTTGAAAATGGCATATGGCGAGTTTAGAGATACAGTAATTGTCTCTAACGCACATGTCTCTATAGCGAATGCTGTCAATGAGGTGTTTTCAAATGCTTTTCACGGTCTTTGCTACTATCACTTGCTGAATAAGTTGAAGTGCTATGGAAAAGTTGTTGTGACATTGTACTAACGAGCTGCTTTTGCATATCGCACTTCAATTTATGATGAGGTAATGGCATCTATGCAATGAGAGAGCCAAGGCGCATACGACAGATTAATTAGAGTTGGACCAGAGAAGTGAGCTCGATGCAAGTGTCCATTGCTACATTATAGCCATCTCACTTCAAATGCAGCAGAAGTATGGAATCATAGAGTAGTATGGGCTCGTGGTCTCTCTATATGCTCAATGCTTGACGTCATAAGGTATATCATCAAGCAATGGTTCGATGAGAGACTGGAATTGCCCAAAGGCGATGATGAAGTTGTAACTTAAGAGGCGGATAAGAAGATGATAGAATCAATGAATAAGTCATTTAGGTACGATACGAGCGGCGGAATCGTCTTGGTGTTCAACGTGAGTGATGGTAGAAGAAATTGGAAAGTTGATCACAATTCGCACCCATGCTCATGTTGTGAATTTCAAGATGATGGAATGCCTTGTTCGCATGCTTTTGTTGCTATCCGGTACGTTTTATTGCTTCAATTTGCATAACCATTTGAAATTATAATTAAAATTATTGTAAAAAATTGTAGAAAAAATGCTGATGATGTATACCAGTATGTGCAATGGTACTACAAACGAGAAGCTTGGGATGAAGTATATCAATATCCTATACATCGTATTTCACATGTAGAGGATTGGAATATTTCAGTTGAAGTTTCCAATTTCTTGGTCTTGCCTCCCGTAATCACTTCACAGGCGGGACGACCGAGAACTAATTGGCAAAGATCTGCATTGGAGAGAACTAGTCGGAGACAAACCACAAGGCAAGAAGCAAAACCATCGAGTAGTCAACGTCCGAGGAGATGTGTTAATTGTCGTGAAGAAGGTCATACACGTAGAAATTGTAATCGGCATTAACAATTTATTATTAATACTATTTACTTTTTTGATATCCTCACTCGCTACAAATTAAATTCCGCTTGCATATACATAAATTTTTTTGAGATTCCGCTCAAGTGGGATCTACATAACTCGAGCGCAATATTTACTTTTTGCAAACGGTTAATTGTTTTGAGGTGTGTTTTTTTTTTTTTGGTAAAATAAATTTTTTTATTTCACCAAGTAAGGAGAAGGTACTGTACAAACTCAATAAAAACCATGCAACTATCAATCAGCTAAACAAGGTTGTCTGCTAAGTCATGCCATGCATAAATCTGGCAAGTTTGGGATCCAATTGACATCGAGTAGCAGCCATGACCTCACACTGCTTGATCACACTTTCAACACTCAAATTTTTACTTCTAAATCACCTCTTGTTTCTCTCTTTCCAGATCAGATACACCACAATAGCCAAAAAACATTCTGTACATCCTTTGTTTATTAGAGTTTGATCCCCATACAGTTACAGTCTCCCAGACCTCGGTTGAATACTCACATGCAAAAAATAAATGGTTTATTGTTTCGTGCTCCTTTTCACACAAACAACAAATAGGGTCGACATGCAATCCAAACTTAACCAGATTATCACATGTGGAAAGCCTTCCCAACACCATAAGCCAAAATATGAAGACACATTTAGGAGGAACCAAATTACCTCTCACTGATCTATGCCACACCACTTTTGGAGGGTCTCCTCTCATCAAATAGTATAACTTCTTGATAGAGAATGAGGTATGACTTAGCAGATTTTCACCTTGAGGAACAGATAACATAGTGTCACGAGCCTGAATAACCTTCCTCATCACCCATGATGCTTGAGCTGGAATTGGCATGGTGAGTAGGTCTTGCTGCTTCATATAATACCCGTGTATCCACTTTATCCACACCCTATCCTTCTTTTGAGCCACATTCCAAAACAACTTCCCAGGAGCTGCTTTATTCCATAAATGAATGTTGGTGAGATTTAAGCCTCCAGCTGCTTTGGGGAGACACAAAAACTCCCATGCCACTAGAGCACGCTTGCTCAATCCAGACTTCCCTGTCCAAAGAAAAGCTCTACACGTTGTTTGTATTAGTTTTAACACCTTCTGAGGAATAGGGAAGACCCGACACCAAAAAGATTGGATGCCAAATAGTACAGATTGGATAAGATGAACTCTCCCTGCATATGTTAACAGCTTTGAAGACCAGCAATCAATTCTATCCAGGATTTTCTTAATGAGTGGTTGACACTGCAAGACTGTTAGCTTCTTAGTGGATAGAGGAACTCCAAGATATCGAAATGACAATTCTCCTTTTTTCCATTCCAAATCTCTGAATAATATCATCTTGGACTTGGGGGCATACCCCTTCCAAATAGATATTGCTTTTGGAATGATTTGCTCTCAAGCCTGAAGCATTAGCAAACTTATTGAAAGCATCCATAAGTTGTTGAATGGACTGAGAATCACCTCTGGAAAATAAGAGCAAATCGTCAGCAAAACATACATGGATAAGCTGAAATTTCCTACACTTGGGGTGAAATTTGAACAACTTATTTCCTTTGCAATTCCATGAGGCATCTGTGGAGATATTCCATACAAATCACAAACAAGTAAGGAGAGATGGGGTCCCCTTGTCTAAGCCCTCTTTTAGCTTGGAACGATTCAGTGATTTCCCCATTTACTTGAATAGCATATGAAACTGTGGATACACAGGCTAGTATCCAAGAGACAAATTGGAATGGAAATCCCAAAGCTAGCATCAAGTACTTCAGAAATGACCACTCAACCGAGTCATAAGCCTTCTGAATTTCAATTTTTATCATGCTTCGTGGAGAGATTCCTTTTCTATTATAACCTTTAATAATCTCATGGCTTAGGAGAATATTATCAAAGACTACTCTCCCCTTCACAAAAGCAGATTGACTTTCACTGATTATTGTGTCAAGCACACCTTGCATTCTGTTAGCAAGGACCTTTGAAATAATCTTGTAGAGGACACTACAACATGCAATGAGCCTGAAATCTTTCACATAACATGCATTTTCTTTCTTTGGGAGCAAGGTAATAAGTGTAGAGTTAATACTCCTGGGCATAAAGCAATCCTCAAAGAAATTCTTGACTGCCTTAGTTATTTCCTTTCCAATGATAGGCCAAGCAGATTTAAAAAAGCATGCATTGAAACCATCAATACTAGGTGCTTTACTAGAATTCATGCTAGAGAGAGCATTCTTAACTTTCCCTTCTGTACAAGGTCTGCACAAAAACACTTGTTGCTCATGCTTTAAAGTGTTTTCTCTTCTGGCTGTATTCTGATCTAGCATAGGTAAGGTATTTGCAGCAGTACCCATCAACTTCTTATAAAATGATAAGATTTCCTCCTTAATTTGCCCTTGCGTATTGCATCTAATACCATCTGCTGTCATAAGAATCTTTATAGCTTTAGAATTCTGTCTTGCACTAGCAAATGCATGGAAGAACTTAGTATTTGGATCACCTAATTTGATCCAGTCAGCTCTAGCTTTCTGTTGCCATATGTTTTCTTCCACTTTGCTCCATTTCTCAATATCTCCAAGTATAGAAGTTTCAACAGCAATCAGTTCCTCATTTAATTTGTCTTGTGCTAACTGACCTTGAATCTCATTCAATTGCTGTCTTAGTGCCATGATCTTTTCAGGGATGTTTCTGAAATGTCTAGTATTAAGCTACTTGAACGACTGTTTGAGCTTCTTCAGCTTTGTCCACACATTGAGGAGGTGATTTTGGTGATACTGTTGAGTCCACCCTGCTTGAACAATGTGGTTAAAGTCTGAGTGAGAAGCTATAGCATTAAAAAGAATCTAAATATCGAACTCTGAACTCTCTCTGTATCCCCAATAGTAAGAAACTGAGGGCAATGATCAGAGATGCATCTCTCAATGATATCCACATGGACTGAAGGGTAATCTCTAAACCATTGCACATTCCCAATGCACCTATCTATCAAGGAGAATATCCTATCTGAGCCTTCTTGGTTATTACACCAAGTGAAGTCATTGCCAATCTGCCTAAGAGTACTCAACTCGTTGTTTATTTTTTAAGTAGTAACATATTAATTTTAATCAAAACAAGAAAATGCATGGCTTATACGATGAAAAAGAATCCAAAATCATTATATGTATGATAAATTTCATATCAAAATACACTATCATTTACAAATTCAAGATCCCACTCGATATTTCAAAAATTCCGCTCGGTTATATGGCATATTTTTGAGATCCCGCTCGAGTTGGATCTACACTAGGCGAGCAGGATTTAAATGTTTTGCAAATGATTAATTTTTTGGAGTTGGTTTGTGTATTTTTTAAGTTAGATGTTAGTTTTAATCAAATTAATAAAATGCATGGGTTATACGATGAAAAAAAATCTAAAATTATTATATGTATGATAAATTTCATATCAAAATATACTATCATTTACAAATTCAAGATCCCACTCGATATTTCAAAAAATCCGCTCGATTATGTGGCATATTTTTTAGATCCCGCTCGAGTAGAATCTACATAACACGAGCGGGATTTCTCTTTTTTTCAAACGGTAAAGTTTTTTTAGTGGGTTTGTGTATTTTTTAAGTTGTTAGATATTAATTTCAATCAAATTAAAAAAATGCATGGCTTATACGATGAAAAAAAATCCAAAATTATTATATGTATGATAAATTTCATATCAAAATATACTATCATTTACACATTCAAAATCCCACTCGATATTTCAAAAATTCCGCTCGGTTATGTGGCATATTTTTGAGATCCCGCTCGAGTGGGATGTACATAACACCAGCATGTTTCTATTTTTTGCAAATGGTTAAGTTTTTTAGTTGGGTTGTGTATTTTTTAAGTTGTTAGATATTAATTTTAATCAAATTAAAATAGTGCATGGCTCATAACATAAATAAAATTTTAAATATCGAAATCATTACAATAATCATTGTTCCAATTATAAAAAAATAGTGGCATCTTACTGTGGTCGACGAAGTTCATATATACCACATCCGATCCTTATTCTATAGGCTGTAGTGTGAGTTTGCCCCCATGATATGGATGGACGTCTAGTAATCATTCTATCAACTTGCATCAGTACAAGTGGAGCGCAATTTAGACTGTCGGTTTGCTTAAATTGATGATCAATGTCAACCACTACCAACTTCAATGGATCATGGATAGGAGAACGCCCAATACGTTGATGTTTCCAATAAAAAGCATAGCTAAGAAGTCGAGGCCATAAGTTTAGCAGTGGTGCCAACCTCTCAAATCGCAATCTTTGCACTTCCGGATCAAGGTTATAGTACATTGAGTCGTACAACTCAGCCGTCCATGCCAACATGTCGATACGGACCGTCACGAAGTAACCACTTATAAGACACACTATTAGAACCTTCATAAAATCGACATGAAAGCATAACTCAATTGTTACTACTATTTATCACAAATAGTTTTCAATAGATTACTCCAAAAATGTTAATTCACTTACTTGTGTTGTATCAAACATTGAGGTATGTGATTCACCAGCTTCACGTCCGTGCATTAAAAATAGTATGCTTGGGGGAGGCTGCTAATCTGCCTTCAAAGCACGTCCAGTAAGCCAATCATGTTCGAATGAACCATGTTTCATCAATAATACAAATATCAATAGCTAACAAGACAGTGTTCTTGAAATTAATATATTTAACTACTTATGAAGACATCCGTGTCTAAGATGACAGTGTTCCTAAATGTCACACCAGGTAAGATCTCATCATCTTCTTTCAATCGAAATCGTAGATTAATTAAGTAAAAATCTACGGCCTACAAAAAATTGTTAGATAATAAATTAAATTAATAGCAAAGTCTAATATAGTCATCTAAAAGAGTAAAATAGTAAAAAGAGTAAAAATTAACCCGACAATTATATCCATCTCCGGATTTAAAATTTCCAAATACCATTCCTGATCAAGGCTTATACCACTATCTATTACAACCATCGTTGCACTAGAGGGGCCGCGACAAAAATTCTGAAATTCCTCAACCAGATCAGTTGTCATTTGGTGCGGTGCAACTTCGGCTTGAAATGACGTAGAAACTGCGGCACTAAGTTTTTCTTTCTTGTAGATCTCCTTTTAGGTTGTACTACGGGCGGCTCTTAAGGTTGTTGCCTTGAAAGTGGGATAGCAGGGATAACACTAGTGGGAACTTCTTGAGATCGTTGCATTTGGGAACGATCTTCAGCGAGAGATTGTTGATACGATCTTCCAATCATCTAAACAACAAAGTATTAAAATAATTCAAACATGAATAAAAAGAGAAATTTCATAATAAAAACTCTAAATTACCTCGCCCAAGTGGCTCCACATATCTGTCTGATGACCACTAGAAAACATGAAATGGTGAAGCGGATCATGATGCGTACTACCAAACTGCCCTTACGGCCGATACGTCGTACCAAATTCGGGCATAGAAAATCTGGGCGGAGTGAATTGCTCAGTAGTAGACGGGATGTAACTGGGCGCAGTAGTAGAGGGCACAGTGGTGGGCTATTGTAGGGGTGTTTCAATGACGGGATCATGCCGAGGCCGAGTTGTGGGTTGATATGCAAGTGAATGTCGGAATGTTCAACATCGCATTTGTTCAAACAAGTCCCCAAACCACCTCGTAAACCGAGGTACCCATCTCTTAACCATCTTGTCCAAGAGCCGATTCTCAGATCTTTTCAATTCATCTCTCAACCAACGACGATCATTGTATCGTCGGTGGTGCTCTCCCTCACTACTAGAATATGATGATGCAGCTTGTCGGGATGCAGCTTTTGCTGCTTTTCGGGTACGTTTCCCCTTATCTTGGGCTGTTCTTGAGGCTCCTCGTCTGAAATGTCTGCCTCGACATAGATAGGACCCGCTCCATGTAATCGTCTGGGCCTTGAAGCTTCATATGTCGGAATGGCCTCTTCATAAAAAATTGCTTCCGTACGGGGACGAGGAGGAAACTGCTCACCCTCCCTTAGCGCATTTTTGGGCAGCACAAATTCAACATTGAGAGCATTTGGATATTGAATCGACTGCCAGTAAAAAGTTTTCTTCTCGTCGTCAGAAACAACAAGTGGTGTCAAATTGGGCTCCTGTAGAAAAACAAAAAAAAAAAAAGTAAATATGGAATATTGTATAAGAACAAAGATTTAAAAGATCTAAAAATTAATTTATTACCAGTAAAGAAAAAATTGGTTCAAGATCCATTGTAGGTCTGCTTCTAAACCTCCATTTAATGCATCTGGGAGTCCCGGTTGGGTCATCAAGTCTCCCAACTACTTCCACTAAATCTGGCATAACTTTTAGAGACCACACATGAAAAGCCCACACTGCACCATAGAAGTGATATTTCTTTTTATTCTGCACTTTGGTGATGTAGTGCTTCAAATTCAAGTATGTATATGCTCCTCGTGGAAAATTAGAGAACAAATTCAAATCATCAACCAATTTTCAAATCCACGAAGGAACAATTTTCTGCACGTCTCTACCAAGTAGAAGCATGTACGCCACTAAAACGTGGGCCGCTTGGAGGTACAAATCAACACTTGGATCATCATTTCGATCGGTGATGGGCGCCCGCGTGTTCTTAAATCGATCCAGTTAGTCATTCACAGTGATAGGCATACCGTTACAAAACTGTCGATAAACCTCCACATTCCGTAAATCGTGGTCATCCGTCGTATTAAAGTTGGACTCGCCAAAGTTCAAACTAGTCGTTAACGCATATTCTTCATATGAAAATCGGAAGTTTACGCCGTTGACATGGAACCACATCTCGTGAGCCTGAGAACTTGGATAGTTGATCTCACGTGACAGCACGTGATGCACAGCCATCGCGCATTTCTGTCCCGGGTCCCAATAGATAAAATGCCCAAAATTATTCGACTAAAATTCAAAAAAGTTACATATTTAATTATTTAATTAAATTTAAACCTATATTATTAAGATTCCGCTCAGATATTAATAAAAACACAAATCCTGACTGAGCGGGATCTAACAAAAAGCCGAGCGGGATGTTGTTATGACCGAGTGGGATTTCATATATTGTTAATATGGGATAACATATAAACCTATAAAACCTATTATAAATTTCTACGCACACAAATTTGAAATTAATACCTTAACTAATAGATTCTTCGACTAAATTCAAACACTGTACATATTTAATTTTTTTATGAATATTAAACCTAGAACTACAAGATCCTGCTCGGACATTGAGGGAAACAAAAGAATCCCTTCCGAGCGGGATGTTCTAATTCACGAGTGAGATTTCATTTTTTGTTAATATGAGATAATTTATATACCTAAAATCTTATTATTTATTTTCTAAACACATAACCGCAACTAAAAGGAAACATAGTTTTTTTTTTTTTTTTAATTAAAAGTTCAACATATAATAAAATTTCTACAAGTAATTCAACAAATGTAATCGCTATAAATTAAATTACTAACCTCTCCAGACATGTTGTACAATCGATGGAATGAAATCCCTCTCCAACAATACACTCGAGTGGAATGTGGTGATTTTTTTTTTAAGGTGAAGTGGCTGCCGGCGGGATCGAAGTTATGGTGTGGAGTGGGATGATGGAGTATTCATGAGTGGGATTATGTATAGGGACGGGATCTAGGGTTTTTTTTTGCTTTCGGCTTTTTTTTTTTCCTCTCACCTCACCGATGGTCATGGGTATTCATGAGTGGGAGTATTGTTTTTATTCCTGATGGTCCTGAAACGAGTTACTGGTGTATGGGGGGGGGGGGGAATACACCAGTTAAGATTTAAAAACTTAAACCTGAAAAATCACTTCAACTGAGTAAAAGAAGACTCAGTTGGAATCTCACAGCTGAGTAAGCGACCTCAGCTGGAAGAGTGAGGCCGTGCGGAATGTGGTGGAAAATTATACTCGTTAAAAATAACTCACGCAAAACAGCTCGGTTGGTCAAGAATCAAAACAGCTCGGTTGAAAATGTGCAAATGAGGTTTGTATGTCGGTTAGATTGATCAGATAAACATGCAAAAGCAACTGAATAAAAACAAACACAGATACACAGGATTTAACGTGGTTCGGAGATAATCCTCCTACGTCCACGGGGAGATATGAATCCTCACACCTCAGTCCAAGTTCTTCTGGACAAAACCACTCAGCTTACGCGGGCTGAGCAACCGTTAAGGATAAGTTTGCGGGTACTTATCAACCTTACAGATTAGTTTCCGGGCACTAAACAGCCTATGTCAAGTTTGCGGGTACTTGACGACCTGACTACTCAATTGCAGGAAGAGTAAGGTCCTAGCACACTTTTTAGGGTGTGAGTGTGGGTGGGATTTCCAACTACAGCTCGATCATGAATGAGAGCTGGATCTAAGGCTTGAACAAATAAACACTCAAACTAAGATCTAAGACAGATTTTCACTCTATGAACCCTCAGCTACTAATGTTCTATCACTCTTGAACTCTCAGCTGCTGATGTTCTTAGAATAGGATTTTAGCAGATTTTTCTTTCGCTTGATTCTCTTGTGATTGCACTTTTCTCTCTTGCTTCAGTCTGTCTCTTGTCTATCTCTCGAATGAGAGAATGCCTCTATTTATAGGAGGAGAGAATCAACTAGCCGTTGGAGGAACTGTTGATCTCTGATCGTTTGATAGCGATGGCTTGTCTCTTATCTCTGCAGACTTTCCCGATATGGCATCTGTGCTCTTCTGCTTTCCATCTGAGACAGCCTTGTGTTGGGCCAGATGGGGTAATGACTGAACGGTCAAACCCTCATGTGACTTCCTTTTGAAATTCAAATCTTGACCTTTCTGACAGTCAACCTCGGTTCGTCGGTTGAAATTCTTGATCTTCATCTGAGTGGTCTTCAGCTGATGTTCTGAACTATTGGACTCTCAGCTGACTTTGAACTTCAAGCAGTTGATCTTCTTGTTCGAGTTCTACAACTGAGGTTCTGAAACTGAACACTCAGTTGTCTTCCCCGTATTTACTCAGTTGGGTTTGAACCTTCAGATGATCTGATGTTCTCTTCCTCTCTACTGCTTCTCATCTGACGAACCCTCAGTTGGTTTCCTTTACAACTGATGTTCTGAAGACTTCCCCTTGTTTGCATCTGAACATATGAACTCTCAGTTGTCTTTCTTCACAACTGATGTTCTGTCTGAGTGACGCCTTGTTGCCATCTTCAGCTGGAGACCTGTAAAGATAAAATCTTAACTTTGCTCAAACAGCGAGCCTAAATTCTAACATTAGGTCCTGGCAACATCTACTCGGTTGGGGTCAGTCGGTTTTGGAATTCATCAAAACTCATACTAATAAATTTTCCAACAATTCCACAATAATATTAAGTCAAGAATAAAAGGACAAAAAATTGAATCAAACGATATATATCAACCAGTGCATGTCATGCATTGTCTAATCCTCCTTCCATGCGCTGAAATCATAAACATTTTGAAAAATAATGGCTTATACGATTAAAAAAAATCGTAACTTAATATATATAAGATTAATTTCACAAAAAAAAATATTTTGGTTTGCAACTTTGAAATCCCACTCGTGAATACAAAATCCCGCTCGCACTTCGTCGAATTATTTTGAGATCCTGCTCTAGTGGGATCTATATAACTCGAGCGGGATCTTTCATTGTGGAATTTAAATTATTTATTGGAGTTGAAAAATGTATTTTTTACTACCAATATATTAAATTTAATCAAATTTAAAAAATGAATGGCTTATACGATTAAAAAAATCGTAACTTAATATATATATGATAAATTTCACAAAAAAATATATTTTAGTTTATAACTTTGAAATCCCACTCGTGAATACAAAATCCCCCTCACAATGTGTGGAATTATGTTGAGATCCCGCTCGAGTGGGATCTATATAACTCGAGTAGGATCTTTGATTATTGAATTTATATAATTGTTTTGAGTTGGAAAATGTATTTTTTTCTACTATTATACTAATGATCAATGCAATAAAAAATTAATGACCAAATTACATTAACTAAAAAAAAATATTAATAAAAATTACATTAACTAGGAGCAATATATATGGCGAGATTTTAGGGTTTCAGTTTAACAGAAACGTATATAACAGATTTTAGGGTTTCAGTTTAACAGAAATGTATATAACAAATTTTAGGATTTTAACTCTTCTCTCACATACCTCTCTCATCTATCCTAATTAATTCATAAAATAGTTAACAGAATTTAAGTTTTTTCCAATTTTCCATGCAGCACGGTCACTTCCCCATGTTTTCGCTGAAGAAAGCAACCGAAATAATATTTTTTTGGCAGCTTCCAATTATTCTAAGGATATTAATGTAAAATTAGATATAACTAATTTATTTTCTGTTAAGTGGATATAATAAATTATAATATATAGTAAACGTATATAACAAAATTTCACTCATCAACGTAAATAAATTTTAGCTATTTAAGTGAACGAAATAAAAGTATAAAAAAGACGAAATACCAGTCTGTACGAGGAGGGGCCACACTTTAGAGGTTTTGTTTTTGAGAACAACCATTAAATCTTCCCGAAAGATCAAAAGCTAATTAAAAGAAATCCCATTAAACCTGGACATTTTAGGGGTGAGCATTCGGTTATTCGGTCACCGAATCGAACTGAATTGCAAAAATCAAATTAAAACCAAATTATATAATAAATAACCGAATCCGAACCGAACATGGCCAAAACCGAACAAAACCGAACCGAAATATTTCGGTTCGGTTTTGGTTAAAACCAAATAAACCGAAATAAATACACAATATATTTTCTACATTTTAAATAAGTAATTAACATTCAATATTCAAGATTCCAAATCCACAACAAGTAATAATCCAAATTCTAAAACATTTTTAACCAAACATAAATAAATCAGTGATGTTTGTTGATGTTGCGGGTCCAAAATTCCAAACATCTTAACCAAAACATAATCAAAATTCCAAAACATCTTCTACATTTTGACGTTTGTCGATGTTGCAGGTCCTCCAACTGCTGCATTTGGCAAATCTGAAAATAAAATATAACATGTAAATAAATAAGAGTATTGACTATTTTATTGAAAAATAATAATAAATATTTCAATTTTTAAATATATATAAAAATTATTAAATTATTAAATTAATTATTAATTCGGTTCAGTTTTCGGTTAACCTTTTTTTTTTTCAAAAACCATATCCAAACCGAAAAACCTGTAATGCCCCGTAAATTCCTTACGTTCTTAAAATTTTAAAGTTAATTAAATAAATGGCTTTGCACGCCTAAGTTTACGATTTTGAATTCTAAGACTAACGGTCGAATCCGTTTCTGAAAATAAATTACAGAAGTCAGCTAGACGACTGCTGTATTTAGGGTTAGCGCGTACGAAAAGTTTTTAGTTCGTGAACTCAGAACGGAAAACCGTCTGATTTTTACTTTCACGAAATCGCGATACGAACTCGCCCGAGAAAGTTCGTTTTTATGATTTTCCGGACGAAACTCGGACTGTGTCGTCCCGAGTTTTTGTCAAAAATAAATTTTGTAAATTTATTTTCCGTTTAAGTTTCGTACGTTAGAATTTACGGTCAAATCGGATCGCGACGATTTTGTGCCGAGCGACGTTTTTCGTCGAACGTTTTCCGTAACGTCGGATCGCGCTGAAAAAACACGTTTTCCTCCTAAAATCTCTATGGCAGCCGACATTACCCCTCTATAAGAAGATATTTAGGTGTTTTTATTAGATATTTAAGGTACACCTAATGCAACACTATTCCTACTTTACACCTCATTGTATCTTATACTATAAGTTAATAATTAAAACATTATTTCTCCTTCCCTCCCACACAAAATCGGCAGCACCACCTTCTTCCCCTCCCATCTTCATTTTTCCATCATCCATTGAAGAGAGCTTCAAGAACACTAAGAAGATACACACAAGTCTCAATCCCTCCATTCAAACCTCTTACTTTCTTCATTAATTCTTAAGGTAATTCCCTCCTCTTAACTTCTATCCAATTGGATTTCTTCTCTTTTATTTTCCTTCTTTGATCGAAATGTTAGGCTTTGGATTGGATGATTTGATCTTGGAATAATGAAATTAGATGTATTAGATAGGATAATTAGGGATTAAAATTGAACAAAAATAAGAACCCTAATCCTCTAGGTAATACCGAAATTTTTAGGGTTATTAGTAGAATTTTGGAATTTCTTCAATTGATGATAGATTCATGCTTAAGAGATGTTTAATTAGTGATTAGAACGAAGAGGAATCGAAAGCCCTATGTTTTTGTGAAATTCAATTAGGGTTTGAGTTGAAATTGGGGGTTTGATGCATGTTAGTTAGAAGTTGATTTGCATTTGATTAATTGATGATATAAGAGGTTGATTAGTGAATAAATGTAGTTAATTGGAGAAGAAAAACACCCTCTTAATATATGCATGAAAACCGAAATTTATTAAGTAATTAGGGGTTTCCATGTGTTGATGTTAATTGATGAATTGTTGATTGAATTATGTAGTAATTGATGTTAATGGATCACAGAATTAAATTGAGAATTTTCTAAAAATATTTAACGTAACGTAAGAGACGAAGATCACCTTATAAGTTGAAATATAATGATGTTATGACATGATTGCATGCATGAAAGTGATTCTTGTTAGATGTAGATTGACGTCGTAAAATTTGAACGGAATCCGACAACTTTGAAAATCGCGTAAGAGACGAACATTTAGTCGTAACTAATAATCGAGAAGTCGAATGAGAAATCTAATTGGATATTATTGTCTATGATGGACTTGGGAACAACTTTGTAGTTGACGTCATAAGCTTTCGAGCTATTTTAATATGAGCTATAGTTATAGTCGAGAACTAGAACGCATTTTGAATAATTTATTGGTTTAGTAATTGTTAATTGAAATCCGACGTTTAGAACGTCGTGCTATTGAGCGAGTTTTGAGGAGGAGTTCGTCACGTATGGAAGTACGTGATGACTGCCTTGAGGGCCCAGTTTTCAAAGAAATCGAATACGAGAGCTTAGAACGAACCTAAGATGTTATACGTCGAACCTATCGAGCAATTAGGGTTTTCGCGGCAGTTTTGCGACCCTCGCCGGAAACTGTAATAACTTTTAGCTCGTTTATCGGATTTGCGATCCGTAAATTGGAGCGTAAACTAAACATCCCAATATTTCCAGTGGTATAGGGCTCATCCCCTGTTTCCAAATTCTCTGTTCTGGACAGCCTCCAGAGTTACTGGATTGCGCAGTGAAATTCCAGTTTCTTGTTTTTTAAGTTGTTTTGATTCGCAACTTAGTTTCTTTCGATCGTTTAAGCCGTTTTATCTATCGAATATCTCCCTACTGACCCTAGAGTCAAGTACAGGACCTTGAGTGATGAATACCAATCGAGATCTTATCTCTTTTTCGTTCAAGTAAAGAAGTAGTTAAGTGAGAATTTCATAAGTCGTGAAATGAACTAAAACGTAAATCGCCTAAGTTGATTCTTTCCAACTTAGCTCCTTATAATCTTTAAAGTCATATTAAGTTACCGACTACCCTCTCTACTGACCCGAGAGTCGAGTATGAGACCTTGCAAGTTCTAACGAGATTTGAACGAGTCTCGTTCCCGTTTAAGTAAAATGAATCTAGTAAGCGTGCAAATGCCCAAAAGAATGAAACAACTAAAACTTATTTCGATTCTCTTTGATCGATTATCTTTTACGATCCGTGTTAAAGTATTATTATTTTACGATGAAGGAGGAAGCCAGCAGTAGAGACAGGACGGAAGATCCGAAGTTGGAAGCTAGTGCTTTAAGTTCTGTAAATCGAGGTGGGCTTTTATATACAAAATAAAACGAGCAATGCTCGGAAAATCTTTCTTTATCGCTTTGATATCTGTGTTTTCAAAGTGATATTATGGCATGAACTGTTTTATGTTTTATGTGAGTTCTCTTGTACCTATCTGAGTCAACATTCGTGTTTTCCAGATTTAGAGTTAATCAAACTAGATTAACTAACGATCGGCTCTAAGTTAGCTGCTAAGTGCTTTCCAGAGTTAGTGCACTTTGTAACCTGTGGTGTATGTGATATCCTGTTGAGGGGTACCAGCCACGGTGAATTAGAATTGGTCAAGATTTGAACGTAACATCTATAAAAAGTGCTTGATCAAGCCAAATTGTGAAAATCAGTCAGAAAATGTTTAGTAGACACGGGCTTCTTTCAATAAAACCCCGATGTGCTACAATTATGAAATGCCATATTTATCTATACTTATGATTATGATTTCGGCATCGTGCCCACTAAGTACGTTTGTACTTAGCCTTGCATTGTTTTCTAAATGTGCAGGTTGAAGCGATGGTGAGCGGCGACGGTTGATGTTGAGTTAAAGGATAGGATGCTTAGTTAGAACCCTTCCGCTGCCAAACTCTGAATAATCTTTTGAGATGTATCTTTGAAACAATACACTGTAGTTTAAGTCTGTAATTATGAACTTAGCTTCTACCGTGTACTTTTGTCGAGTAATCCGTAGTGATTAACTCTTTCTTTTATAATTAAGACTTGTTCATGGTTTATCGATGCATTTCATGTATGTTTAGTCAGTTAGCCCCCTTCTTCCCCGCTTCTTTAATCCAACCCCAGTCGCACCCCGGCTTCTGCCGTCCCTCGGGATTTGGGGCTGTGACAAAACCGAAAAGTTCAAAATTCAAAACCAAAATCAAACCGAAAACCAAATTAACCGAACCGAATTAGTATTTCGGTTAGGTTCGGCTCGATTTTTCGGTTTTAACCGAATTTTGCTCACTCCTAGACATTTATATATAAAACTTCATATTGTAATCTATATACGAACATGCCACGCCAAGTGGCCCTTGGGGTATACCAAAAACCATTACATGCATCAATATTTATTTTGTTTCAATCTACTTAATTTATTACTATGATTATGATTCTTAATGCATGCACTAAACTTCACTTTATGCACAATAAAACAAAAAATCCCAAAACCAGATATATATAATGAATGACAAATAATTAATTGTTGGAGTAACTAAACAATCTTTTTTTTTTAACATCTTATTAATAATAGGAAAATAAGTGGTGCTCTTCCACGGTGCTCCATTCCGATTTTTCTTTATTCTCGTATTTTTGGCATTTCTAATTCATAATACACATATATTACTTATTATATTCATATAATAATTTCTCGAACCTCACATTTATATATCTATTATTACTATCTTTATCTCTATTACACTTACATAATTAATTCATATACTATATATAATATGTAAAGTATACTTATAAACTCCTACATACTAAACGCCATATATATTTATAAATATATATCCTCTCAATTATATGTTTATTTATTACGCAACATCAATTCTCTTGCATATATATTCTATTGTATATTCTAATATAATCACATATATGTTTATTTATTACGCAACATCAATTCTCTTGCATATATATTCTATTGTATATTTTACTAACATACTTAACCTTATTTAGAGGTTTAGTATACTAATTTTATATATAAATTTTTTTATACTAATTTCTAAGTGTTATATTAATTTGACACATCAAAATTTATACATTGTAATATTATTAATCTTACCACATCAGTCTGTATATATTAGTTTCTATTCTTCCTAAAAAGAATTATAATTAATGAAATTTCCTAAAAAGTGAGGAGAATTATTTAATGTTCTCACGCTTTAAGACTTTGTGTATTGTTAATTCATAATATTAATATTAATAAATTCTAAATCACCTGCTTCAATATATTAATAATAGATATTATTTACCCAGTGCGCACCAAAGATAGCGGCTGCGGGTTCCACGACATCAATAATAATAATAATAATAATAATAATAATAATAATAATAATAATAATAATAGATATTAATTCGATCTCAACTCTCTCTCTCTCTCTCTCTCTCTCTCTCTCTATATATATATATATATATATATATATATATATATATACATATATATCGTGTTCATATTTGAATATATATTTTCGAATTAATTCTATATTAGCAAAGTTTAGGATTTAATAAATATATATTAGGTTTATATTTTTGTAGGAACAAAAGTCATAATAAGACTATACTTCTAACATAGATATTATTGTAATAAGTAATTATTACAAATTGATAATTTAGTATAAACCGACGAGACGATTCAATTAGATAAAGAATTTTTACTAATTTTAATTAACACTATTAACTTTGTAGTGTTCAAATATTTATCGATACCCAACGAGTGATAATATAGCATAACCAACAAGATGGTTCAAATAAACAAAAGAATGATTTATACTAATTTTAATTAATTGTGTTCAAATTTTTATCGAGTATTACCTAACGGATTTGAGACGGGAGTGTACAGTAAAGTTACTATTTAACTGGGATTAGGACGAGAACATGCTGAAAATTCTAAACAAATTTTGATTTGTGAAATTATTCAATGAATGAGTACCCGATTGATTGTCATTCGTAATTATAAGTTTAGATACGCGAAAAAAAATTAATTTCCTATGATTGATTTATAAGTGCATTATTAATTCTTAATATTAATATTAATATGATTGATTTATACGTGTAATATCGATTCTTAATAGGCATATATTTTCAAATTCTTTCTCGGCCTTTTGGCTAAAATTAGAGATATCAATTTAGCATAAACCAACGAAACGATTCAAAATGACATAAAAAGAAGATTTTTTACTAATTTTGAGTTAATATTAACTTTATTGTGTTAAGATTTTTATCGAGTATACTTAATAGGTTTGCGAGGGGTATATATAATAAAGTCACTATTTTAATCGAGATTAGGATGAGAAGAAATAGTTATGAAAAATGAAATTATTATTAAGTTAGTCTATAAGTAGAGCCAATAATTAAATTTAAATCCACAAAAAATAGCAAATTAGCATTTAAGAGGCCAATAGAAGATTTAAAATAAAAAATCCCTATGAAAACTAAATAAATATATTCAATCATCATATCTAAATAGAATTCTCTTTATCTTTCATTCATATATTTTTTTTAAAATTTTCGATGAGTGCTTGCTAGAAAATACTACTCATATCATATCACATTGAATCTATATATGAATAGATAGCTAAAAAAAGAAAAAGAAAAATCTTGAGATTGTAAATATATCTTTCTCGGGTTTTTGGCTAAGATTAGCGATATCAATTTAGCATAAACCTAAGAGACGATTCAAATAGACATAAAAAGAAAAAAAATCTACTAATTTTGAGTTAATATTAACTTTTTTATGTTTAGATTTTTATCGAGTATACCAAATAAGTTTGCGACGGTATACACAATAAAATCACTATTTTAATCGATATTAAGATGAGAATATGCAGAAAAATTCTAAATAAATTTAGATTTGATAAATACTTAATGAATGAGTATCTAATTTGTTGTCATTCATAATTATAAGTTTAGATTCGTGAAATAAAATTAATTTCCTAAGTTTAATTTACAATTAATGAAAACATAACAACTTCTAAATAAGATATACAACTATTTTTAAATATCCGTCAGTCTTTGGAGAGGATTTCTAGAGAGAGTGTGAGGGGAAGTATTGAAAGAGAAATACAAATTTTTTCAAAGTTATAATAATGTGGTTTGTTGTTTGGTTGTTTATCATTTGTAACATGTTTGTATTTTTTTCCTTTACTTATTATAGTGAAATAACATACTCCCTCCGTCCCACTTAACTTGTCTTATTTGAGACGGACACTGAGATTAAGAAAAAAAAGATTAGATATAAAGGATGTGGTTAGTGTGGTTAATAAAGTGATATAAAATATTTTTTAATTGATAAAATGATATAAAGTGTTTTTGAAGTTACATAAAGTGATTTTGAAGTGAATATAATTATTTCTTAATTATTTCCTGAAATGGAAGTGAGACAAGTTAAGTGAGACGGAGTGAGTATTATTTACCAAACAAAATATTTTTAAAATTATATACTTATAGATGAAAATATAAATTTATTTTCGGTCGAGTCTCGACTGGTTACTTACTAGTGTAACTAAAACAATCTTAAATAATCAAAAGATTACATATGTGTGCGCGCGCGCCTCTCATTTTAGAGCTATTAACCAAAAATCTACATAGAAATTAATTTAGAGTCACAGGTCAATTATTAATTTACACAACTTCTCTCGTTTTGGTCTCAACTCAAGGAAAATAACAAAAGCTAAATACACGTTCACACGCATAAATATTTATTTGTTAACATATGTATGTGTGTGTGTGTATAATGTCTCATATAAATAAAAAATAATGTGAAATCCTAATCTTGAACGGACAGCACTAGATCATAGTCCCAAAAAAAAAATCACTAAAATTTAGATTTCTTGGCATTGGATCGAAGCAGCAGCTTATTCCAAAAGCCCCTTTTTTTCTTGTGATTTACGTCATCATCTCTGCGAGCATAATTAGCCATTGATCGACTCTTCTTCAGCCCGTTTCCGCCGCCTAACGCCAGATAAATCGAGTCCATGATATCGGATGCCACCCGCTGGTGGCGACGGCTGTGGCGGCGCGCCGGCGAAGATCCGAGGGAAGAAGAGGCGGAGTAGTAGCCGCAGCCGTACGCCGACATCGAAGGAGAAGTTGCGGAAACGTAATTATAATTAGGTGTTGAATATTTACCAATAATCATCGATAGCCTCTCTCTCAAACATGAAGGGCAAATTCCCGGTTGTGGAGTTTCGTCTGGATGCTTTCCACAAACTACTTCTGCTTCTGACCAAGCCATCTCTCTCTCTCTCCTCTTCTCCTTCTCTCTTGATTTTTTTTTTTTTTTTTGTGGTTGTAGGAATGTAGGAGAAGGAGAATTACATATCTATCTATATATATGTCGATGGGAAAAGATCGACAGCGCACGTGCGTGTTTTTGTTTGTATGCTTTGAATATAATTTGTGGGTGGAATTGTGTGAAACGAGAAAATTTCGAGGACTTTGTTTTAAAACAATGTTATGAGGGGGGACACTACCGACTTTTTTAATTTTAGGTTTCTGGCTTCAAATTGATAATGGGCGTGGGCTGTGGGGTTGCGGTCCGCGTCGGTTTAATCATATAATATATATTTTGTAACTTTTTTTTTTTTGGGGAGAAATACAAATATAATCACTTCTGAAAAAAAAAAGTATAAATATAGTCATTTTTTACAAAAAACGATCAAATATAATTATATATATACGATTAGGTCGTGTATGCATGATCATATTTGATCGTTTTTAAAAAAAATGACTATAATTGCACTTTTTTTTTAGGAGTGGTTATATTTGATTTTTTTATTTTTTATTTTTGGAAGAAAAAGTCAATCTGCCGTTATTTAAGATGGATATTTTGTAAATTTCGGTTCATCGTACGTTAACTTAGTAGTTCACATTCAGAGCTCGTGATTGAAATTTATTCGAGTTTTAATTAATGGTACTTAGTAATTAAGAAGGTTAACAATATGATTATACGTTAAACGCGGACATTATTTGGATCATTAAAATGGATGATGATATTAGGAGAAGGGAGGGCGGCGTACGAGGAAAGTCTATAGGCTAGCTCGTGTTTTGAATCATAATGCCACGTGGATTCTGTTGTTATTATTGCACGTGCGACTGTCCAAGGAACCCACTACCAACACCCAATTCGATTTTTGATGAAATAAATGAGTCCGTTGAATTAATCTTCGCGAAGTTTCTCATCTTTTTCCTTGATTATTATTCTGGGGCGTGTTTTGGTGAGTCAGTTGTATAGTATACAATCATTTTTTTATTCTATTATAGCATATCATGTTTGATTATTCAACACAAATTCACGCCGGTTACTGTTCATTGCCCAAGTGCGATTACTGTTTATCGCCCAAACGCGATTACTGTTCACGCGATGTACTGTTTATATATATATATATATATATTTTTTTTTTTTTAATTTCCGTTTTTTTCCCCTTTCCAGGTTACTATTTTAGCAGTTTTTTTAATATCTTTTAGTTTTTTTTTTTGTTTTTTTCCCACAGATTTTTTTATTTCCAATTTTTTTAGTAAACATTATCATTACGAAACGTAAAGTTTCATAATCATTACATTTCGTCACGACAATATCTACTTTTTAATACAACAAATTCTCTTTTAATCGAACGTTAAAGTAATTATTTTTGTTGGAAAAAGTAAAGTTTTTCACTAACAAACGTAATGTTTCACAATCATTACATTTCGTCACGACAATGTCTACTTTTTAATACGACAAGTTGTACTTTTAGTAGAACGTTAAAGTAATTATTGTCGTTGGAAAAAATAAACTTTTTCACTAAGAAACGTAAAGTTTCACAATCATTACATTTCGTCACGACAATGTCTACTTTTTAATACGGCAAATTCTACTTTTAGTCGAACGTTAAAGTAATTATTGTCGTTGAAAAAAGTAAATTTTACCACTAAGAAATGTAAAGTTTCAAAATCATTACATTTCGTCACGACAACGTTGAAAACAACGAAGATGAAAAAAATGTGGAAAATAACAAAAAAACAGAAAATAAAATATGGAAAATAAAAAAAAAAGAAACAAAATCTGGAAAATTAAAAAAAGGGAAAAAGAGGAAAAAAAGAAAATAAATAAAAAAAGAAAACAGAAAAAAAAAAAACATGGAAAAAAAATATAGAAAAAAAAAGTGAACAGTACCGCGCGCGCGTTAACTGTTCGCACGCGTGCGATGAACAGTAAAATTCGGGTGAATAATGTGGGTTGAAAAGTCAAACATGGTGTTCTATAATAGGACAAAAGTGGGTGTATAGTATACAACCGGTGCACCAAAATAATTGTCTTATTCTATTGGATCATGCATGACATAAACTAATACTCCTACTCCATCCCACTCAAAGGCGGATCCAGAAATTTAATCATGATTGGGCGAGCTTTATTTGAATTTAATCATGATCCATAAAATGGGTCGGATCTTGAATAATTATTTGAAATTATACAACAAAAATATAAAATAATGCAACTTTTTTTAAAAGCATCTCAAAACTATACTGTTATACAAAATAAATAATTGAATTACACATTGACATGCCAACCAATTTTAAGTTGTGATCTACAAATTTTCATAAGATCAAATACATTTATAATTGCATCAACATCAAACCTTTGGACAAATTTTCCTCTTGATAAACATTATCAAAGAACTAGACAACATATTTCTTTATATTAAAGAAATGAAAAGGTATCAAATTATTTCTCTATTCTATTATTTTGACAACAAATATCAGAGGTTATAATGCAATACAATTAAAATAAAAATTAAAAGGGAAATTGGAGATGATTAAAAAGAAGCTTTAAAAAAATATATTTAATGTTTTATATGGGATAAGGTGGAATGGGTTTGGCCGTTTGGGAATAGGGAGGGGCGAAGATGGAGTATACATGAATATATGCAATATAGATATAACTTTTTATTTTTATTTTATTTTTTAAATCATATGTATATAGGTAATAAAAAAAAATTAAAATTTGACCGGGCGGCGGCCAAGGCTGTCTGGCCTCTAGAACCGCCACTGATCCCACTCAATTTTTCAAGTTGTAATTCATCATGAAAATTAATGATACAAGTAAAAGGATATAGTAGTAAATAAGTCTCATCACTTTTAAAGAGTTTGAAAGAGTTCATTTTTTCCTTATTTTGTATATATGACAATTGAGTGGACATTTATTAAAGGAAAGTGAGGCAAATTGAATCGGATGGAAGAAGTATATTCTATTCATATGTACTAAAAAACTGTAGCTAGTTTTTCTTAGCACGAGTTTTAACAAAAATAGGATAGATGTTAAGTGAGTGGAGAAAGAGACTCGCCTTTATAAGTTGGGGAAATGAAAAAAAAAAAAAAAACACAAGTTAGTGAGTAATATCATGCCTTAAAATAAAAAAATTACACTTTTTATGAACAGACGAAAAAGGAAAAGTAGCTGTAATTTTCATAGACAGATGGAATTTAATCTTTGATCACACTTGTCATTTTCTTCATCAATTAAAAAATATATAGATTTTACATACCTTGTTATGTACTACTACTACAAATCATATGATGCACATACGCCTATGTACAAGTTAAATGGCCGATATAGGATTATTTTACTTCGATCAATTTTTTTTTAACGTTTTGAAAAGATATGAGAATGATCACATATAAGTTCATGTTTCACTACTAATGAAAATTGACGATGTAGGTTTCCTCAATGGATTTATGTTCTTAGACAATTAGGTGAATCTCATACTTTGATAGATAATGTTATTATACACATTACTCGTGAGATTTTGTGGGCAACGAATTTTTCTCTATGGCTGCCAAATCAGGCGTTCGAGAGTAGAGGTGGCCACGGTTCAACGGTTCATGGTTCTCGGTTCCACCCGCGAGGGAATCGTAACTGAACCGGCGGTATATTTGTTTAAGTTCCAATCCAGAAATGTCGGTCAGTTCCGGTTCAGTTCTTCGCGCGGTTTCGGCAGTTCCAAATTGGAACCGACACTGAACTGGCGATATCTATGCTATTTTTCTTCTTTAATTGTAATTTTATGCATTCTAATGTAATAATTATGTGAAATAAATATAAATTATGATATAAATATCGATAAAGACGTAAAAGTTAAAAAATTTGGAGGAACCAACGGTTCAGAATCAGAACAGAACTGAAACATACGGTTTTTATTTTACATTTTTGGAATTGGAACCGGATAGATTCGGTTCAGGTTCCTTTGGCCAGCTCTATTCGAGAGTATTGAATAGGGGGACTATTGGACTGGCTTGGTTTTTCACTTAAAAGAAAAAATAATACTCGTATTTTACAATAAATTAAATTTGTTACTTTAATTTACCCTCAAAATAGTTTATATAGTTGCTTCGACTTTAAGGTCGTGATCAGACACGTCGCCAAATATCCTCCTCGATTGAGTCATATATCCTAGGGCTCTTAGCTCTATGAATTTCTAGATATGCGTTGCAAAACTAAGAATTATAATCAAATTTCTAGATATATACGCAAAGGGATAATACTAATTTTAATACTAGTTCTTTACTTCTTATGTGGTTAATATCGTGTTAAGATTAATAGATTATACATTGGGGGTTAATTTCTTAAAGAATAACAAAATAATGTTACTTGTATTGAATTAGTTACTTAATTTAATTTGATTTGCTTGAAAAGGATATTCCGCTTACATTTTGTTTCATAAGGTTTTTAATTTAATTTTCAAACTAATTTTATTCTAGGTGGCCGTCAAAATACTATATAGACTTCCCATATAAGTTGACTCATTTTAAAATTTGCCACTATCACTTCCTAAATAGGAGAAATACAATACGATTAAAAAACAAGAAAAAATTGGAGAAATACAAAAACAAAACGAGTGAAATACAAAAACAAAAAAGAAAAAGGACTTGGATTAGGCCGCATCAACGCGTGAATTTGTACAAGAATACATAAATCTTTACCTTTTGCTCTAATTTTCTCGCTTCTGCTTCATAAAATAAAGTTTCATTCTCTCTCTTCTTCTGCTTTGATTTTACTTCATTATTACACTTGAAAATCTAACTCCTCTCAGACTCTCACATGGATAAATCTTTTTTTCCTCGTTATGAAATTTGTTTTCAGTTTTACCTTGTTAATCGTAATTAATTTTTTCCCAAGGAAACAAAATCGTAATTAATTTATGTCAATATATTGTTCATTCAGTATTACTTAGGCTGTGAGCAGCGGCGATCACCAAGATTGGGCTCGCTCACATGCCACGTCATAGTGAGCTCGCGCGTTCACTTGGGTTGCAGCGGCGAGCTCGTTATAATGTTTTTTTTTTAATTTCTAGATTTATTTTATTTTTGCACAATAAATTATAATAACTTAAATAAATTAAAACAAATATAATTAATTATAAAAAAAATCCTAAAATACAATGACATAATTAGGAAAAAAAAAACGTTAATACAAAATACATTGAAATAATTAAAAAAAAAAAAACCGGGCACATCCTTCACGAGGTGCCACACCGCCAAATGCCTAAACGGCGTGCATGGCCGCTCATTCATTGAGCTTCGAGTTTAGCACCATCTCTTTAGTGATGCAGGCCGGAGCTTGAGCGCGGGTTTGTCGGTACATCGCGTTGAAGACCCCGCAAGGGGTCTTAACTCGGGACCAGTGGTGGTGCAATTGCGTCGAGTTGCGCTCCGCCGATTACTGTGGGCGATTCGCGTTGTAGCGAGTCGTCACTCTCGTCCACATGGTGGCGTTGTCGTTGCCGCCATTGCGGACGTACAACCACGCCCGTGCCAATTCCAGGGTTTCGCCATCGGTGTAGGGATGAGGCACCATCGTCGGGAAGATTGCCGGAGATCGCTGAATGAGAAAAATTGAAAGAGAAGAGAATGAGAGGTGTGATGTTTGAGGGAGTGGAAGGGGTATTTATAATGTAAAATGGAGAATTAAAAATATTAAAAAAAAAAGATTCAAAATGTAACTGTTGCGATCGCCAACGGTCGTCTGGAAACCGTTGTGCGATCGCCACGTGTCACATTGACTGCCAGCGAGCGCGTTGTTTGGCGATCGGTAGAGCGAGCATGCGCTCACTAGGGGTGCGCTCGGCAGTGGTGCGTGCGCGGTGCGAGCACGCTCGCACTCGCGCCGCTGCTAAGAGTCTTATGCGATCATAAACATGGTGAAATTAAAGAACAATGTTGCTTAACCATATATATTATCGTTGATTTTGTTATTTAGGGAGAAGAAACTCCCCTTTCGCCGATGCTGCTCGGGCGGCTTGCGTTATGTTTTTCTTTTCTTTTCTTCTTTTTTATCTCTTTTATTTTGATTTGGAAATTGTTAAGTTTAAAATGTCTTGTGTTACTTTGACTGTTAATAACATTTGTTACCAAAATGTCTAAAAACAAATTAAACCTTATATTAATGAGCATGACTTGCATGCACTCTGCCGCATTTGCCATGCGATTGGGTCCGGGTCGTGTTGACGCCGGTCTTTTTTTTTTGAATTATTTTATTTCGGTTTTTTTTTTTCTGGCTCCGCCTTCGGCTCCCATTTTACGGCTCCGCCTTCGCTCCAATTATTAATATAAAGATAATCTTCGGCCAATACTGTCACAGCCCCAAATCCCGAGGGACGGCCAAGCCGGGGTGCGACTAGGGATTAGATTAAAGAAGCAGGGAAGAAGGGGGATATGAATGAATAAACAGATAATTATAACTGAAATTACTATAAACCTGATTTCATTAAATAAAAAGGAGTCGATCATGAAAGATCGCTCGACAAGTTGTTCTCAAAAGAAACTAAGTTCGAAAACTGAAACTTAGATCTAAAGTTATACATTAACTGAAACTAGTTTGCAGCGGAAAAACGTAGAATGATAACACATCTCAAATGTGAAATCGAGGCTCAACTAATCTTTACTTCCTTAAGTACGACCTTTACTCAACCTCCTCCGCCTTCGTCACTCAACCTACACATTTAAAAACAAACATGCTGGGCTAAGTACATAAAGCACTTAGTGGGCACATTGCCGAAAACATTTTATACTTAGATTAATCATGCATCTTTTCATAAACCCTCGTATAATACTTTTACTGTTGTACACTTAAATTTCTGGATAACACACTGTGGGTTTTTAACTCACATCCGATCGTCTGGAAAGCACCTGTGGGCTAACTCAGAATCTGTCCCTCTGAATAGCAACCTGTGGGCTATCTCCGAATCTGATCGTTTAGTTGGAATTTCTGGATAGCAACCTGAGGGCTATCTCGGAATCCAATACTCTGGTTAGCACCCTGAGGGCTAACTCAGAGAGACATAAGAGAATTCACATAAGACAATTCATTATGCGCTGATAAATACTTTAATACACACTTATTAAAGCAGAAGTAAACACCTTCGAGTAACGCTCACTTATTAAGGCAGTAAATAAACACTTTTGAAAAGCCCACCTCAATCGTTTACAGAACTATAACACGTGCTTCCGTCTCTGATCTTCCGTCCTGTCTTCTAATCTCGACTTCCTCCTTCTTTGAACGTAAATAATCACATTTTAGTGAATGGTCGAGACAATAAAAAGAAAACAGAAATTCGTAATCGGTTTAAGATTTTTTTAGGCGTTTGCACTTTACTAATCCCTTTCGATTAAAAGAAACGAGACTTGAAAACTTCTCGTCTAGAACTAACTTGGTTCCTTACTCGACACTTAGGTCGGTTAAAAACGGAAGTCGATAGCTTATAACGACTTAGAAGATCAAAAGGAATCAAGTTGAAAAGAATTCAACTTAAGAAACTAGGTTCTTGAAATTACTGCACAGATCAGTAAGTCCACCCAGAACAGAGTACTTCGAAAAAGGGGATGTTCTTGGTACCAAACGAAGGCCACGGATGTCTAGTTTACTCTCCAATTTACGGATCTCGATTTCGTTAAGCGAGCTAGGAGTTATGACAGTTTCCGTGAAAAGTCGCAAAACAGTCCGCGATTTAACCCTAGTGCTCGTATCTCGACGCACGACTTCCTAGGTTCGACTATTGATATTCCACCTTATTTCTCACGAAATTTACAACTTAAGGCAGTCAACACGTATAATCCTACGTGATGAACTCTTTTTCATTCCTCGATCACAAACACGACGATTAATACTTCGTCTTTCAACTAACCAATTACTAAACCAAAACTCAATTTCAATTTCTATTTCAACTTCTCGTTCACAACTATAACTTATCATCTCGTATCTCGGATGGAAACATTGTCAACTAAAAACTCGATCACTTATCAAAAACAATCATTAATATCTAATTCAATTCCTCGTTCGACTTTTCTATCGACACTTAGGTTCGATTCTTCGTCTCTTATGAAAATTCCGACATCATTGGAATTCGTTCAAATTCTACAATATCGGTCATTATCTATCAAGATTCATTAACTCGTAATTCACATCCTCATATCATTATCTAATCTCGACTTATCGACGAGCTTTCGTCTCTTACAATTTTCACTTTATTTTTAGAAAAAAAAATCCAATAAATTGTATAATCATCCTCGATTATACTACATCTCATTACTATCATCATCTTATGTAAATCATATCAATTACTACACCAAATCCTTATTCTTTCCATCTACTACTTACTACATTTTCCAATTTTCCACCCACTTATTCTATTTCATTAATTCTTGATTCCAAGCTTCATAACTAATCACCAATTGATCAAATACTACGTTATAGCATCATCTAACACTTCCAACATCACAAATTAAAATCCAAACTCAAACCCTAGCCCTAAATTTTCGGTCCTCTTTAATTTGTTAGGCCAATTGAAATCTCTTTACATGATTCATCAATTAAACCATTTCTATGCTTAATCATCCAATTAATTAAGCTTTAAGCATCCTACTATTAAAACCCCTAATTTTCGGTCAACCCTAAACATAGGGGTTCTTGATTTTCTCTTCAATTCATCCATAAAAAACAACTCCTATCCATCTAATTTCAAGAATTAAATCAAGAACAACATCCTACTTCATCCTCAAATTTTCGATCATGGCACAAAATCAAGGAAATGAAATTTCAATTGGATACAAAGATAGCTTAGATGATTACCTTGAAGAATATGAGATTAGAAATGAATTTGATTGGATGATGGATGATCTATGAACTTGAAATCTTGCAAAACCTTGAAGCTCTAATGGAGATGGAGGAATGGGGGGGGGAGGGGTGTTGGAATTAGGAGTTGGAGAAGAAAATGGTGACTAAGGCTAAATGAAATAATATCCAACATGTAATAGGTGGAAAGGTATTATAACTAAATAGAATATGAGTCATAGGTGTAGGTGGCAATTTAATCCAAAATATCCTGTTTACGGGTCAAATACGACGTTTTAAAAATCGAGAATTAAATTCTTAGACGAGTACATTTCTGGCGAAAACTAATTTGACCATTAGTTCCGGAATATTTTACTTACTTGGAAAGGACGGTTCGTTTTTCAAAAATCGATAAAAAGTCGGGACCTCACAGTCCAAAATTCGTCCGGAAAAATAATAAAATCGATTTTTCCTAACTTACTCGTCTCGTAAAAAGAGTGAATGTAAAGTTCGACGGTTTCTCGATCCGAGTTCTCGAACTAAAATTTTATTGGGCGCCAAAACCCTAATACAGTAGTCGTTCCACTGATTTCCGAAATTTATTTTGAATAACGGATTTCACCGTTAGTCTTAGAATTGAAAATCCTTAACTTAGGCGTGCAAAGCTTTAATTTCTTATAAAATTTTTATTTTTCGTCGGAACAGAAATGTCGGGTATTACAAATACTTTGGATTTTTTTCGGCTCGCTCCGAGGCCTTCGGCTCCCCTCATTCGAATCTTGACCAAAGAAGAAGCGGCAAACAAAAAAAAGGGAAAAAATCTGGAAATAAAAAAAAAACTGAAAAAATAATTTAAAAAATAATTAGATATTGTGATATAAAGAAATACATTGGAAAACACGTGTCCTAATAAGTCAGAAAAAAAATCGAAAAATAAAATAAAAAAATTGAGGCGCGTGCACCCCACGCGCCCCACGCGCGGTCGGTTGGGGTGCGACCTGCCATAAACAAGTTTTTGCGTATATTAATTAATTAATTGTACTCTCTCTGCTCACGAATGGTTGTCACTTCTATTTATAATAGTAGTACTCACATAATACATTATATTTAACCTTATATTTCTCACTACTTCAGTCACATTTATTGTGGGACCCTTACTCCACTCACAATAGTACTCATTAGTATTACTCACTACTATCTACCATTTTCTTAAAACTCGTGTCGTCCATAATTTGACAATTATTTCGTAGATAGAGGAATATAATACTATATGTTTTTCTTGTTGAATTTTGTTCACACGTTTTTATGTGCAGATTAAAAGCAGCAACTAGATGTTTATGATTATAAAATAAGTGAAATTTTCGAATGAAGATCAAGGAAGTTATTAAACTTGGCATGAGAAGTCATGGAAGATAACTATCTTGTAACAACCGCCACTATCCACATTCTATTCAATCCACTGAAATGAGTGGATCGCGATAGTTATGGACATCTAGTTGGTGAGATTGTGTAGTTTAAACTGTGCGTCAGATGGATGACTATAAACGCCACAAGAGATCCATTTCATGAGCGTGCGTTTCAACTTTGAAAAACTCTCTGCAAATTTCAGTGCACTGTGGTTCGTCATTCTGCCTACTGAGTGTTAGTAACATTGCAACCAACATGTGGCACACGATAGGAGATCATAAATCATCTAAGTGTGGAAGATTTGGATTGCGATGAAGCAAATTATGAAAGTAGGTAGTCTTATAAAGATTGATCTTGTATTAGATTAGTCTTGTTAAGATATACGTAGTATTAAACAGGCTTCTAGGCTGTAAAGATTTGTATATATTGCTCAGTATATTTGTCTAGGACTAGATTTAAACTACTAAGGCATTCAATCATTGAGCAAACCGTGTTGCGAAAGGTTGAATGTTACTCGCTCTGTCCACGAAATGGTTGTCACATTATGGACGTCACGGGTTTTAATAAAATGTAGGTAGTAGTGGATAATAGTGGATATTGTTGTGAGTGGAGTAAAGGTCGCACAATAAATGTGAGTGAAGTAGTGAGAAATATAAGGTTCAATATAATGTATTATGTGGGCCCTACAACTGTAAATGGAAGTGGCAACCATTTCGTGGACAAACTTAAATGGAAAAAATGTCACCCATTTCGTGGACAGAAGGATTATTTCATTTCTTGTATTGTAATCTTTGGTTTCAATATAATTTTTAGCCGAAAGGCACCGACACGTGCCAAAAAGTATTTCATTGTGTTCTTTACTTATTCCGTTGCATGTTAGATTAAAAGTTATTAACATACGATCTAACTTTACCCCCATTTTTTTTGAATTTATGGGAATCCGCAACCTCTACCTAGCACGCAATGGGTTTACCCATATCCTTGTGTAGTAGCCTATAAACCACACCTTCCATATACAAGTATGACAGATTCGAGCTGTAGAAGCGTTAGTGAGAATTAAACCTGAGACCTCTCAACCCCATGTAGCCCACTCTACCATTAAGTTATCTCCAAGAGGGCAAACTTTACCTTTTTGTTTGAACAATGTGTTGTTTGTAAAAATTAAAGCACCAAATTGTAACAGAAGTGATGTGTCAATTTCTTTTAACGAGTCAAATTATGTGGTAAGTTGAGTATCCTTTTAATGATACATAAAATTAATTAATTATCAATTTGATACAAGTAATATATTTTGAGTAAATTAACTAGGATTGTCTAAATGGTTAATAGGTAATCGGATAGTATTGTACCGATCCGACACCTGACAGATATTGGGTATCTGATACCTGCATATTTGGATAAACGGGTCGGGATACGAGATGGAAGTTTTAGATATTTCGAATATCGGGTATACACCCGATATGGGTACCCGAGTAAACCCAAATTTTACTTTATTTTTTATATTATATTTATTTATATATTATCATCGTACTTTACATTAATATATATATAGGTGTGTGCGCGCGCGCGCGCGCGTGTATTCTATTATTATAAATCTAATAATTTTATTATATAAATCTCTTGTATGTACCCCAGTTTCTCTAATATGATTTACTGATTAGGTTGCTTATGGATTATTTTACACGAGTGTATGGCAAAGGTTGCGGGGGCGATAGGATAAGGATACAAAAATACGGAATTTAAAAAAAAAATTGGGTGCGATTCAGCAAGGATACTTCTGTTTAATATTATTAATTATATATAACATTTATAAAATATATATAAAAAATTTGAAGTTTTTTATAAATTAAATAGATGTAATTCGTGTAACGGCCCACATTTTATTAAGTTTAATGTTAATTATTTTTTTTAGGATATCCGAAATTGCGCCATAGTAAGTTCAAATTAATTATAGGTTTTGATGACTTTATTTTTATTTGGGCCATAGGATATATATATATATATATATATATATATATATATATATATGATCATCTGTTTGGGTCATAAAATAGTTTTCGGTTATTCAGAGGAATATTAGTTTGGGCTTTAGAGGATTTAAGATTTCTTATTTATTTATATGATCAAGCCCATTCCAAATAATTTTTATTTTAAATAAAGATAATAATTATCTAGCAGTTTTGTTACGGAAATAACGGCATTAGAATTCTTCTCCACTATCTCCTACGGTTTCTATTAGGAAGTTTTCACAATAGAACCGTTCTCAATCAGTTTCCAAATCATCGAAAATCTCTTTCAAAAGCTTATTTATATCCTGTGAGAAGAACAAGTGAAGAACTTCCGTAAGTTATTCTACTTCTTTTGTCAATTCTTTTTGAATTTGAGTTCTGAAAGTACGTCTCATATATTTTCTCTAAATTTTCTGCCAAAAATTTGTAATATCAAAAATTTCGTAATTTGTGTTAGCTTCTCTCAAGTCTCTTTCGCTTGGAAAATTACTTAAGTCTGATATACTTTGTTGAATTTCTGAATAGAGAAAAATTGAAGTAGGAAAAGTTATTTTATTTGTTTGTGAGGACTTGTGAAAACAAATGTTGATTAAGAGTTGTATTGATTTTCCGTCCCTAGAACGTAAACCTCAAGAAGTGAAAGTTTTCAATTAAATAATAGCTATGAATTTTCCTTACTATAATATACAATAGCAGATTTTGAATTAACTAAACGACTAATTTTATAGAACATTTATACGTATCATTCTTTTGGTTTTGCGGATTAACGTTTGATTTTTAAGCAATTGTTAAGAATGGTGGTTTTGGATAGGTACTGATGAAAGGTTACCAATCAGTAGAATAAATATTGTAGTCTAGAATCTTTTTCTTATTAATTATTTATCTTTAAGAATCTTTATCTATTCATAAGAGAAGTAATATATAGATGATATGTATGATAAAATGTACGTGTATATAAGCAAGTACAAACAAGTTTGTGAAATAAATAAGAATCCTGAATTATCTGATTACATATAATTTGCTGCTTATCGTTTATAAATGGCGTGTGTATATATATATATATATATATATATATATATAATATTTTGTTTAAAGTTTGATTATAATCTATGTATTAATATATTAATTGTTCGAATTTAGAGTCTGTGATTGTGATTTAAGTTAGAATTTGGCCCTCAATTTTTTATTATATTATGTTTAAATAGGTGCGGCGCAATTAGGATCTCCATCCTCAAATTAATGTTTTCTTCCAGTTTCTATTTCAAGTACTCAAGGTGGGGTAAAGTAAAATGTTTTATTTCACACATTATTATGCAAAGAAATGTTTCAAGTTCTTATTTGAGAAAATTGATTTATGTCCAACGTGTTTACTTGTGCTTTGAGATATGGTTGAAGTTGATATGTTGAGCATGCTTATGTGTGCAAGTTATGTCCTATGCATAGTTGAATGTGATCCCATAATTTCATACTTTGCTTTGTGCAATAAAATAATTTATGTTTGGAGTTATTATCCCACAAGATTGTGGTTGAAGTTTATGTCCCACAGTTTGTGGTTGAAGTTTTTCCTATATCCTCATTTGTCTTGTTTACATTGTTGGACAACAAAAGAGAAAGATATGCCTTAAATCCCCCCACTAAGTATTTTTAATGCTCACCCCGTTTTTCGTTAAGACGTTTTTCAGGTGATCATGAAACTGCATGAAGGGAATGTGGTGGTGATTTACTCCCTCCGTACTTGATATAATGCATCATTTACTGTTTGGTGCGGAGTTTAAGAAAGCTGGTAAAGTTGTATAAAGTGGTGTAAAAAGACATAAAGGGTAATGTTAAGCTTGAATTTTAATTACAATTAGCATTTGTAACTTTAGACCACCCACCCCCCATTTAATACATTCACTGTTTTTTTTTTTTTTTGCACGCCATTTACTGTTTTTTTTTTTTTGCACGCTATTTTTTTTTTCTGGTTTCCATTTAGCTGTATGAAAATAA
Organism: Schizonepeta tenuifolia; assembly: GCA_029490685.1. Lineage (NCBI taxonomy): Eukaryota > Viridiplantae > Streptophyta > Magnoliopsida > Lamiales > Lamiaceae > Schizonepeta > Schizonepeta tenuifolia. The sequence continues at coordinate 20,333,667 of CM055958.1, read as the reverse complement.
ATACTGGGCAACATGAAACTAAATTAAGAAATCCAAATACATAAAAATTTCAGATTTTTATTCCTTGGTGTAATTACAGGGAAATTACCGTGAAAATATAAAAGGAGGGAAATTACAGGGAAATTACAGATTTTCATTCCTTGAAATGTAAACTGACTTTTGATCATGAATGTAGTCTCAGCTTATTTTAAATGCATGACTTTTTGCATCATTGACTCAAATGCATGCCTATCTATGCCTCCAAAACTAGAACATGTTATCTATCCTAGTGGTAGCATTGAAAGGATGCAGGGATCAAGTATAGAATTTGTTCATATCAGCATAAAAGAATGGATGCACACATCAAGTATAGAATCTGTTCAATTCTCATGCATGAAAGGCTGCACTCATCAAGTATAGAATCTGTTCATATCAAGTATAGAATCTGAATTGCACACATAAATATCAGAATTGCAGTATCAGCTCAATATGAGAATTGCACACACAATCGATATCAGAATTGCACACATAAATATCAGAATTGCAGTATCAGCTCAATATCAGAATTGCACACACAATCGATATAAGAATTGCACACATAAATATCATAATTGCAGTATCAGCTCAATATCAGTTTCACAATCATAAATTGCACACACAAGGCATCACCAACCTTCCCCCACTCATTCAATATAAGTTTGAGAAATGCAGTATCACAAATCAAGGGGAATCATAAAACTGAAAAAAACACAAATAGAACGCAATCACCTATTTTCTGGAGCTTTTATACTCTAGCAAACCCTTAGCAATGTATTTCTGCACCCACTCCTCGTTGGTCAGATGAATGTCAGCTTCATCCTCCCACTGCATCGCCGACACCGAGCTCTCACGGTCAGCCACCATGCCCTCTGGAGGATTTGGAGAATACTCATCATTGAGCAAAATGAATTCAGACTCCGGCACCACGGTTCCATCAAAGAGCGGCGGCGATGAGCGTCTGAGCGGCGCCGGCGGGGAATCTGGCAGAGTTCCGTTGGCCAAGAGCGGCGGCGACGGAGTTTGACTATGAAACTCGTCATAGAGCAGCTGAGAAGGAGATTGACACTCAGACTCGTCACGGCGGCGAAGGAGATCTTCTCTGAGAATTGTCATAGATCTTCGGCGACAGATTCTTAGATTCGTGAAAGACCGGCGGACAAGGAGACTGAGTCTCAGACTCATGAAAGAACGGCGGCGAAGGAGATTGCGTCTGAGTGGCATCATAGATCGGCGCTGATGGAGCGTCAGACTCTTCATTGAGCGGCGGCGAAAGAGATTTCGCTACCAGGCTCTCAGAGATGGGATGAGATATATAGATCGGCGCCATTATAGGGAACACAGAGATAAGATTACAGTGACGAAGTACAGAGATGAGAGTGGAGACAGAGAGAGGAGAAAACCCTAGATGTGTGAAGAACAGGGATGAGAATGCGCCGAATAGGTTTTGGGGGAGGGGTGGGAGATTTGCATTATATTTGGGGATGAAATTGGGCTGCAGATTGGGTTAGGGTTTGGGTTTTATTTGTAATTGGGTTGGGTAGTTAAATTAGGTTAGTTTAATTAGGATTTGTTAATTGGGTTGGGTTTTGTTAATTTGGTCCACATTATTGTAATTTATTTTGTTAGGTTAGTTTAATACAGGATTTTGTTAATTAATTTTGTAAATTTTGTTAATACAGCTAGATTAGGGTAAATTTTGTTAATTAATTTTGATTAGAGGATTAAAATAAATGGTGGGTAATTAGTGTTATTAGTGGATTAAGTAGGTTTGGTTGGATTAGGTAGTGGTTGATAAAGTAATGGCAAATGGTGTAAATAAGTGAGATTGAAAGGGTATAGGAGTCCATAAAGTGAAGTAGTGCATTATTTCAAGTACAGTGGAAAAGGGGTAAGTAGTGCATTATTTCAAGTACGGAGGGAGTATGATTTTTCAGTTTAAGTAGATTTAAAGTAATGTCGTACTTTCTTATTTAGTTAGGACTTATGACTCCTATATTATCTTGAAAAACTTTTATTAGGATCTGCTACGTTTAACTCTAATAGTTATTATGGTAATTAGGATTTGAGATTCATTTTCTTGAAACATTGGGAAGTTATTAAGTATCTTCGTTTATCGAGTAAATAATTTCTTTATAACTATAGTTGCAAGAAATATAACTTTTCTCATGTTCGTTGAGCTATATTTTTATTTAGTATAAATTCTTATTTTCATGTTATATTTTATTAAAAAAAAGTTACTAGATTTTCCACATTAGTCTTTATTTAATTTAATAGTATAATTTAGGGTGTTGCAATTCGTACTTTCCTAACTCAAAACTTAAAAATTTCAATTAGGTAATTTAATCAAGCTCAATATATAAGTCATAATTCAAATAAAATTTGAAATAACAATTGAAATATCATTAACTCAATATATAAGTCATAATTCAAATAAAATTTCAAAAATCAACTCATACAACCCCTTCATCTTATGGGTTTGGGAGTTTTTCGCACGAGATTCATGAATCCGATTGTGTTTTATTTTGTATTTTAAAGATACGCCACGTTGCAAATTGGGTGCGAATTGCACGAAAATTCGACGAGAATCGCACCCTAACAAGAATCCAAAAGCTTATAGTTTTATGGTCATAGACTAATGGTTGGTGAGATGTTTTTAATATAAAGTTGTATATACAACTTTTTTTTGTTTGGTTGGTTAACTGATTGTTATTGTTATGGTCTTTTTCTTAATTTTTTTGATCAATTGATAATATGTTTGTGACACAGTTTAATAGTATTATAATTGTAATACCCCGAGCTTTTATGAGTCTCTAAGTGCATTTTAAAATGCGTTTATATGCTTAAATAATATGCCTTGAGTGATAAAATTTTTCAAGAAAAGAAATCTTCTTGAAAATGACCAAAATGCCCTTGTGCGCTTTGACGTGAATTTTTCTCGTTTCGATTATTCGAATCGAGTATGTGATGCATTGATTGAATTTATTTATATGATTATGAACATGAGTATGACTTTCGGAGAATTTTGAGAACTTTTACTTTTCAGTGAATAGTAACAAAAATCGAGAAAACACTATTCACCGACGAACTCAGAATTTAACCTAATTAGTGTCTTTTGAATCTAGAATTAATTCTAAGACCTTTGAGATATATTAGAAGCTTATCCGAGATCATATGAGAGAATTCTAAGAGTTTAGTCCTTAACGGATTAATTGGCCGAACAATTTTAGGTTTTTCTTCGTTACTTAGAATTTTAACCTAAAAATTAGATATTCGGATTCCTCGATTTATTTCGTGGAACATGAGATAGGGTTGAGGTGTTTTCGATGTCGGAATCGAGTCAAGGAGAGTTTAGAGCCGTTTTAAGTCTAAAAGGAATAATACATATATATTTTACCGGAAAACTTTTTCATCTGGGGAAAATTATATCAGATAAAAATAAAATAAGAATCTCTCTCCTTCTCTCTTCCTCTCACACCGACATGCTCTCTCTCTCTCTCCCTAGACTACCCATTTTCTACTCTAGGGGGAATAATCATAATTACATTCATCCCTCTTAGTTAATTTATATCATTTCTACCTTAGACAAGAAGTTAAATTAAATTCATTCATCTCTCTCAAACTCTCTCTCATCGTGCTCACTAAAGAGAAAAGAAAGAAAATTCTCTCATCTCTCTCCCTCTCATTACCGTAACACACACACACACATAGTAGAAGAGAAGAACTCCATTGAAGCTTAGATCTTCAAGCTTTCAAGCTCCAAAAAGATCTTCATCATCTTCATTCCATGAAACCCTAATTTAGAGGTTCAAGACGCAAACCTCCATGGGAAATTCAAGCTAAAGACTTGAGCTCCTTTCCCCTTCATTTTCGGCCAAGCTTCAAACAAGAGGAGGAGTTTTATTTTATTTCATTTAAATATCGAGCAGGACAGAAAAGTAGCAAGGACTTTCAAAAGAGTAAGCCACCTAGCTAGAATCTTCGAAAGTAAGGTGGACTTTTCTAAAACCAAAACTCCGATGAATGCTATTACTGTTTATTAAGTATTATTATTTGAGTTTTTAAATTCAATTGACTTGCCGTTTTTATGTGACTTGGTATGTTTTATCATTTGCTTGAGATATTTTTGCCCTGTGAAAGACATGAACCCACGTGTGATTTTTGAATTGTTTGATGTGACTATGAGCTTTACTACAGTTTAACTCGTTTAAAATTCGTATAGGGTGGTGAGCCATTTGAAGATCCGATAGCCGAAGCTACCTGGGAAACGGTTACCTCTAGGCCTTGCCGAATGACTACTTCTCTGCTCCGTATACGTTTGCTCCGACCCCAGTAGTGAGGCCCGATCAGGGACGTGAGCCAGACTTTGACGCTCCAGCCGACGTGGCATCTTACCTCCAATGCAACGAGAATAATCCCAAACACCCCTGTGGGTCGAGTAAGAATTGGAGGACGTCAATGCTCGATTTGAGGACGAGGACACTGGAGACATGACCAATCCTTGGGAAGCCGTCAACTACACCCTCCGTGACTTTGAAGAGGAGCTAAGAGCAGCCGAGCGTGAGCGTTTTGACATCATAAATGATGGCGCAGAAGAGGAGGACCTAGAGGAGTAGGATCCAGAGGAGGAAGATCCAAAGGAGGATCCTGAGGAGTACCCTGATGAGGAACAGTATGATGATTGCGGCCCGAGTGAGGATGATCCCGATGTTTAGGATCAGTTCAAGGAAGTTGTGGAAAATTCGAACAATATTTACTTTTCTGTCTAAGAGTTGAACTCTTTTTACCTTTCCGCAATGATGTATATATTTATGACCTGATGTTTGGCTAGCTAGTAGAATCGGACGTGAAGTGTTAGCTCGTGTAGTTCGATTTGAGATGTAGACCGTTGTGTTGACGTGTGGGAAATTTTCCGTTGTAAATGTTTAATCCCTTATTTTGTGGTAAGTTCTCAAAAGAGGCCATCGTCGGGTGATATAAAAGAGAAGCCGTTAGGCCATTAAAATCAGCTTTGAGTCTCCTAAATAATTTTTATTAATTTGAGTATCCGCGATTCCTAAATAATGATTGAGGCGAGAACAAGTAAAGAAATAAGAGTTGAGTTAATTGAATAAGTTATTCTTTGACAAAGTTTTATAAATAATAATATTTGAGTGCATGATTACCTTGAGCATTGAGAAAGATTTATTTTGAAAATATGTGAATGTTGGCGTAACTATGTTTGAGATTATGATTGTTTAAAATATTGAGAAATATTTGTCTTGAGAGTATATATATATATATGATGACGTGAATGCTTGTCAATATTAATGATGATTGATTATTTGAGTTGAGAATGAATTGATTGAGATATATGTGAGTTTGAGATGATTGATTTATTTGCAGTGATTATTAAATTGAATTCCTATTGATGTGTTGATAAGTACCGATCGAGAATCATATTCCTTCCCAAGAGAAAATATTTTCAAAATTGAGAAAGGTTCGAGTGAGATAATTTGTTCTTTCCGAGTGGCTTAAAATTTTCTTTTGCATTTTTTTAGAATGCCGCCAAGACGAAGAAACGTAAGAAATGAGGAAGAGGGACAGCGAGATCCTACTCCGCCCCCTCCAAATGAACGTCGAGTAGAAGAACTTTTTCTTCGCCAAAATCCCCCAACCTTCGACGGTAAAGGCAGTCCGGCAGAAGCCGAGGACTGGATTCGTTCTCTTGAGCAAATTTTTTAGATTTCTTCGTTGCACCGATTGCGAACGTCTCGAGTGTATGACGTATCAATTGAAAGGAATTGCCGACTACTGGTGGGAAGTAGGACAGAGGAGGTATACTCCAGAAGAGCGTGAAAACTTGTCGTAGGAGCAATTCAAGGAAGCGTTGTGTGAGAAGTATATACCGAGGAGTTATCGTAAGCAGAAAGCAAATGAATTTGCTACCCTGAGGCAAGAGAAGAAGACCGTGAGTTTTGCAAATTAGCTCGTTTTGCGCCTGATAAGGTAGATATCGATGAGAAAATGTGCGAGCTGTTCTGAGCAGGATTAAGGCAGGATATTCGAGTAGTTCTCGATAGTCAGAGTGGTCTGACTTATGTAGAAGCCCTTAATCGAGCCCTAGATATGGAGTTGGCTATGCAGCCAGAAAAAGGATCGCATCCTTCAACGAATCCTCAATTTCAAAGCCAAACGACGACGGCCGTAACTACCCATCAATCTCAGTTCGGTCAGCATGCAAAGAGGAAGGGAAAATGGAGTGCTGGCAATCACCCAAGTAAGAGGCAATGGTAAGGAAAAGGACAGCAACAATCTCAGCAACCCCAGAAAGCGAGAGTTCCACAACCTAATCGAAGCAACATGCCTGTAGGACCCCAAGGACTCCCTTCTTGTTCAAAGTGTGGCAGGATGCATCATGGCATCTGTAAAATCGGAAGTAATGTCTGTTATACTTGTGGACAGCCTGGTCATTTCTCGAATAGGTGCCCAAGTAAATAGCAAGGAATGAGTGGCGGAAGGCCAAATCAGTTTCAGCCTTCGTAGAAAGCAGTTGAGGCGACCCGCAAAAGTTTCTTTAGTATCAGCGGAAACCACAGCCGTCAAAGCATCAACCCACTCATGAGGAGGCCGCCGCATTTCCAAAGAGCATTTGCAATTGAGCAGAAACCGTCAGCTAAAGACCAAGGAAACCTAACAGGTATGGGAAAGCTTAATGGCATACGTGTTATCGTTTTATTTGGCACTGGCGCTTCGTATTCGTTTATATCTAGTGCTTGCGTAGAAAACCTAGGTTTAAGGGTAGAAGAATCTAACCAGGTGCTTAGAGTGGAAACCCCTTTAGGTAGATCGACGTTAATATCGCGTGTTTGCTCGAACTTAGAATTCGAATTCAGAAGCCGCAAAATGTCTATGAAATCCCTAAACCTAATCCAGATGTGGGAGGTAGACATAATTTTAGGAATGGATTGGGTAACCGAGAATTTTGCAACAATTCGATGCGATCAGAGGCAAGTTTCGTTTCAACCCCTTGGAGAAGAGCCGACTGTAGTCTTTGGAGTTGACAAGAAAGTAAGGAAGAGTATGCCAATAATTTCGGCTATGAAAGCGAAGAAGCTAATGAGAAGAAAGGATACAAAGGTGTATCTGATTTACTTGAACAAAGATGAGAATCAAGAGTTGAGTGTTGATGACGTGCCTATCGTGCGAGAATTTAAAGACGTATTCCTGGAAGTGTTACCAAGACTGCCTCCCGACAGGCATGTGGAATTTATGATTGATCTCGAACCCGGATCAACCCCAATATCAAAAGCTCCGTACAGAATGGCCCCAAAGGAACTCCAAGAATTGAAGATTCAGTTGCAAGAACTATTAGACTTGGATTTTATTCAACCAAGCGTTTCCCCCTGGGAAGTCCCGATTCTGTTTGTGAAGAAGAATGACAGTAGTTTAAGGATGTACATAGACTATCGAGAGCTTAACAAGATTACACTAAAAAACAAGTATCCTTTGCCAAGGATAGATGATTTGTTTGATCAGCTTAAAGGAGCGGGTGTTTTCTCCAAGATTGATTTAAGATCTGGATATCATCAACTAAAGATCAAGCAAGAAGATGTTCCAAAGACCGCATTCAGAACGAGATATGGACATTACGAATTCATAGTAATGCCATTTGGTTTGACAAATGCTCCAGCCGTCTTCATGGATTTGATGAATATAGTTTTTCACGAATTTTTGGACAAATTTTAGATTGTCTTCATAGACGACATCTTGGTGTATTCAAAGGATGAAGTAGAACACGAGAAGTATTTGCGAATCGTGTTGGAGAAGTTAAGATCAGAAAAGTTGTATGACAAATTCAGTAAGTGTGAATTTTGATTGAAAGAAGTGAATTTCCTAGGACACGTTGTCTCGTCTGAAGGAATTAAAGTTGACATGGCAAAGGTGAAAGCTGTGCAAGATTGGAAATCATCAACGTCAGTTCATGAAATCCGTAGTTTCCTCGGTTTAGCAGGTTACTATCGGAGATTTATAGAAGAATTTTCCAAGATTGCAAAGCCGATGACAAGTCTGTTGAAGAAAGAATCCAAGTTCAAATGGACAGAAGAATGCGAGAAAAGTTTTCAAGAACTTAAGACGAAATTGACTTCAGCTCCAGTATTAGCCCTTCCTGAACCAGGAAAGGATTATACCGTTTATACAGACGCATCAGCTCAAGGCTTAGGATGTGTGTTAATGCAATATGGCAGAGTAATAGCATATGCTTCAAGACAACTCAAACCCCATGAAGAGAAGTATCCGACTCATGATTTGGAATTAGCAGCCGTAGTGCATGCTTTGAAAATTTGGAGACACTATCTTTATGGAGCCAAGTGCGAAATCTTTTCGGATCACAAAAGTCTGAAGTATTTCTTCGAACAGAAGGAGCTACATATGAGACAGAGGAAATGGCTCGAGTTGGTAAAAGACTGTGATTGCAAGATATCTTACCATCTCGGGAAAGCTAATGTGGTAGCCGACGCGTTGAGCCGAAAAAGAAAAGTGGAAAATTCAGAAGAAACCAAGTTAGGATTTTTGCTAACTAAAGAAGCAAGATTGATCGAGGAGTTTGGAAGAATGAGAATCGAAGTAGTTCTACCTCCGGCGAGGGTAGAGCAAGTGATTGCTACATTGGTAGTAGTGCCAGATTTGAGGTCTTGTATCATAGAAGGACAAAGGAAAGATGAGGATTTGGAGAAGTTGAGGTTCAAGGTTAGAAAAGAAGGAGTCAAAGATTTTTTAGAGTCAAGAGACAATGCCTTATTATTCCGAGGAAGAATTTGTGTGCCAAATAACAAAAAGTTTAGAATCGAGATAATGAGTGAAGCTTATGAGACCCCGTATATAGCCCATCCCGGTAGTACGAAGATGTATCAAGATTTGAAGCAACAGTTCTGGTGGGAAGGACTGGAAAAAGACGTGGCCATGTATGTTGAAAGATGTTTAGCTTGCCAACAAGTGAAATCTTTGCACCAAAGACCGTATGGACCCTTACAACCGCTACCAGTCCCAGAATAGAAGTGGGATGGTATTACGATAGATTTTGTGACCGGTTTGCCAAGGTCAAGAAAAGGAAACACAGTTGTGTGGGTGATAGTGGATAGATTGACGAAGTCCGCTCATTTCATACCTATACCCCACACCTATGGATCGGATAAGTTGGCTCAGATTTATGTTAAAGAGATCGTTAGATTGCATGGAGTGCCAAGTACGATTACCTCCGACAGAGATTCGAAGTTCACAGCCCGTTTTTGGGAAAGTTTCCAAAGAGAATTAGAAATACAGTTGCAGTTCAGTACCGCTTATAATCCTCAGACAGACGGTCAGTCAGAGAGAACGATTCAGATTCTTGAGGACATGCTAAGAGCTGTTTTATTAGACAAAGGAGACGAGTGGGAGAAAATTTTATCTCTTGAATTTTGCTTATAACAATAGCTATCAAAATACGATTGGAATGGCCCCTTATGAAGCCCTGTATGGAAAGAAGTGTCAATCTCCGCTCTATTGGGATGAAGTAGGCGAGAGAAAAGTGATAGGGCCAGAAGCGATTGAGGAAATGATAGAATCTGTTCGTCAGATTCGCAAGAAGATCAAGGAAGCCCAAAGTCGGCAGAAGTCGTATGCCGACAACCGAAGATCCGAGATAGAGTTTGGTGTAGGAAGTAAAGTCTTTTTGAAAGTATCCCCTTCGAGAGAAGTGCACCGTTTCGGTGTTGAAGGAAAGTTGAAGCCTCGTTTTATAGGACCGTTCAAAATCCTTGAAAGGATTGGAGCTTTTTCGTATAGATTAGCTTTGCCTCCCAGTTTTGGGAAATCGCATAACGTTTTTCACGTATCGCAATTGAGGAAGTACGCTTTCGATCCAAAGCACGTGATTCACCAAGAAGATGTGGCTTTGAAGCTAGATTTAAGCTACGATGAGAGGCTCGAGAAAATTCTAGACCGTAAGGTCCAGCAGCTTAGAACGAAATCGATTCCCTTAGTTAAGATTAAGTGGTGTCATCACGATCTCGAAGAAGCTACGTGGGAACTCGAGGAAAAGATGAGAGCGAAATACCCCGAGCTATTTTCTCAAGGTTAGTAAATTTCGGGATGAAATTTCTTTTAAGGGGGTGAGGATACCCCGAGCTTTTATGAGTCTCTAAGTGCATTTGAAAATACATTTATATGCTTAAATAATATGCCTTGAGTGATAAAAATTTTCAAGAAAAGAAATCTTCTTGAACATGACCAAAATGCCCTTGTGTGCTTTGACGTTAATTTTTCTCGTTTCGATTATTTGAATCGAGTATGTGATGCATTGATTGAATTTATTTATATGAGTATGAGCATGAGTATGACTTTCGGAGAATTTCGAGAACTTTTACTTTTCAGTGAATAGTAACGAAAATTGAGAAAATACTATTCACCGACAAACTCAGAATTTAACCTAATTAGTGTCTTTTGAATCTAGAATTAATTCTAAGACCTTTGAGATATATTAGAAGCTTATCCGAGATGATATGAGAGAATTCTAAGAGTTTAGTCCTTAACGGATTAATTAGCCGAGCAATTTTAGGTTTTTCTTCGTTACTTAGAATTTTAACCTAAAAGTTAGATATTCGGATTCCTTGATTTATTTCGTGGAACATGAGATAGGGTTGAGGTGTTTTCAATGTCGGAATCGAGTCAAGGAGAGTTTAGAGCCGTTTTCAGTCTAAACGGAATAATACGGATATATTTTACCGGAAAATTTTTTCATCCGGGGAAAATTATATCAGATAAAAATAAAATAAGAATCTCTCTCCTTCTCTCTCCCTCTCACACTGACATGCTCTCGCTCTCCCCCTAATCTCTCTCCCTAGACTACCCATTTTCTACTCTAGGGGGAATAATCATAATTACATTCATCCCTCTTAGTTAATTTATATCATTTCTACCTTAGACAAGAAGTTAAATTAAATTCATTCATCTCTCTCAAACTCTCTCTCATCGTGCTCACTAAAGAGAAAAGAAAGAAAATTCTCTCATCTCTCTCCATCTCATTACCGTAACACACACACACACATAGTAGAAGAGAAGAACTCCATTGAAGCTTAGATCTTCAAGCTTTCAAGCTCCAAAAAGATCTTCATCATCTTCATTCCATGAAACCCTAATTTAGAGGTTCAAAATGCAAACCTCCATGGGAAATCCAAGCTAGAGACTTGAGCTCCTTTCCCCTTCATTTTCGGCCAAGCTTCAAACAAGAGGAGGAGTTTTATTTAAATCATTTAAAGACCGAGCGGGACAGAAAACTAGCAAGGACGTTCAAAAGAGTAAGCCGCCTAGCTAGAATCTTCGGAAGTCAGGTGGACTTTTCTAAAACCAAAACTTCGATGAATGCTATTCCTATTTATTGAGTAATATTATTTGAGTTTTTAAATTTAATTGACTTGCCGTTTTTATGTGAGTTGGTATGCTTTATCATCTGCTTGAGATATTATTGCCCTGTGAAAGACAGGAACCCACGTGTGGTATTTGAATTGTTTGAGGTGACTGTGAGCTTTACTACAGTTTAGTCGGTCACAGTGTTTGAGAAGGAGTCCTACTTCTCGACACAGAGATGAGGTGTAGATGATTCATACCTGTATGTTCATAATATGTTTGACAGCGCTGTCGTTTCAAGAAAAATAAAATGTTTTTGCATACACAAGTAAACATTTTTTATTGCATTAATACTTGTGATGCTACGGCAAGGCAAGTTCAATTGTATAGTTCTAAGAGCAATTTTTCAAATGTTTTGGCATGGCGTGGACGGCTTGGTGGTGTGTTCTTTTGGTTGAGTCGAAAGTTGGCTGGCAATTACATGTCTTCATACATGTAGTTGTTGGAAATTGAGTCGATGTCTCTGCTGCAGTATTATATGATGTTTCTTTTGTTATGTTTTGAATAGCATTCTGATACTTTGTTTAAATTCACGAGCGATGTGCTCGATACAATTTACCGCTTTCCTTAATTCTCATTTCATGTGAACTTGACATACTTATTCCTTTTGGATTTAATATGTAAATTATCTATGCTCGTTTGGTGTTTTATCTATGACTTGGAAGCATGCCTTATTTGTTATCGCTTTCAGTCAATAATCCCTTGATTCCTCGAGCATGAACTCTTATGTGAGTTGAGTTAATGGATGGTTTAGTAGTGTTAGTGTCATTTATCGCACCTCGGGAGTCGGGGTGTGACAATAATTTAGATTTGAATAATGTTAAATAATTTTTTGGCTTAATAAAATATAGATTTTATAATAAGACGGGTAATTAGAATACCCTAATATCCTATCGGGATTACCCGCTCGGGTATTTAGATATCCGATTTTTAATATAGGATCGGAGTAAGATATAAGAATTTTGAAAAGATTGGAGTCGAGTACCCAATCTTTTCGAGTAGGGTATCCTACCCATCCCCGTTTAGACAACCCTAAAATTAACCCCCTAATATTGGAGTATTATTTTTGTAGTAAGTTTGCATTTTATTCCTGTGATACATCATTTTGTAGCCCATCTACGGATTTGGGCTGTTTTTTAGCAGAGAGAACTTCGATGCAAGTTGTTCGGTTAAACAATTTGCCAAGTTCTCCATTTATCTAATGGTCCAAGGCTTCTGCAATTGGATTGGGCTGGACTAAACTTTCAAGATCATGGCTAGTATTGTTTGTTAGCTTTTTCTCCTTGCATACCTCCATAAAATAAATAATTAAAAAAAAAAAAGGCTACTCAAATTTATCAAGTGATTCATCACCTAAACGTTAATATTGCTGAATAAAAAGACAAGAAAAAATATTATAAATTCTCTATTACTAAATTTCATTTTATCAGTAATTTATTTTCTTATTAATCTCTCCTTTAAAGCCTTGCCTCATTTCTCATGTGCGTGACATGTACATAGTAACATAGATTCCCTTTTCAGGGACAAATAATTTCATCATTTTCCTGCTTCACTATTCTTTTTTCTTTTTATTAATTCTGCAATATATAGTTTGTTACAAGAATGACAATTGAAGAAAAGATTAGGTCAAAAATGCACATGTGAAAATCGATGAATAGTTCAAACTTTAAAGTCAAATAGTATTGGTAGAAGATGTCAGTTTGACATACCTCTGTATTTCTGCAGAAAAGGGGACCAAATCTCAGTTATCCCCAACTAAATATGGTCCCAAGTTTTCTCGAACCCAGTTTTTTCCAATAAACAAATTTTCATTTGGTTGTTAAAACTCAAAGTAAGAATTTATCAGTGACTTTCTTATAGCAATTTTTTTGAATGTATATACTAGGTGACAATCACCCACTTATAGAAACTAATCTGGATTTCGAACATCTCTGTTCCATAATTTTAACTATAAATATAAAATATATTATTCTAATATATAATAACATTTATCATATAAACCCATTATTATAGTACGTAAAATGTATTATTGCATGTATAGTTTATACTACTAGTTTTTTACATTAAAAAATGGTTTAAGAAGAATAGTTTGTCTATAGTGTAGGAACCGAAAATTTATTGCAGATGGAGTATACAAAAAGAAATTCACTATTAGTATACTATAGAGGATAAATTAACAATTGATGATTAAGTCAAACACGTTCGGTTCGGGTTGATCAGACGCTAGCAATCTGTCAACACGAAAACACGTAAGAGCCCTAGCTTAAGCTTGAGCACCGTAGGATGTAGACCTGATAAGCACTCATTTTGTAGCAATTTAAGTAGTTCCATTTACTCATTTTGCTAAACTTATGCTCAATTTGTGATATGGTTTGATTCGATCTCTTAATTCTTGGAATTGTATCACGATTTTGTGTAGTTTTGCATGTGTGTAGGTAAAACTAAAAACTTTAATGACAAAAAAGCATGAAATCGTGGTTTAAAGAAGATCGAATCGAATAAACGGGGGCAAAGAAGTGAAAAAATCGAAGCAAACGGACAAAAAATGGCAAACCAGCAGTTGAGGAGGCTAACCGGCGATGAAGGACGATAACCGACGGTCCGGCCGGCAGTCGCCGGTTAAATCGCCGAAAATCCCTGTATTGCGGCTTAGTTTTAAAGCTAACTGACGGTCACAACGGTATGACTTCTTTAAAGCTTGAATAATAGGATAATTCTACATTTTGTTTTCACTCTATTTTCAAAAAAATAGTTCTCGAGAATACAATACTCGACTTGCTTTATTCGCAACAATGCACTGAAAAATTACGATTATATTGCTATGAAACGAGTGATGAAGACCGTAGTGCCTCCAACACTCTAGTTAGTGACAGAATAGTAAAGTGAAATGATAAAGAAAGCAAATAAGAAAGAAAAAACAAGTTAAAAGCAATGATAGTTCCAAGTTGTCGGATACGACATAAGGGTGGAGAAAGTGACGGTAAGGAAGTGATAGTGGAAGGTTAAAGGCGGAGATAGTCCAGGTTGGTTGTATCCGATGAGTGAGAGCAAGAAGGTAAGGCAGAGGAAGTAGAGAGTTCGTCCACGTCTTTGCACTTCCAAGTTATTGCTATTTTGGCGGAATCGTCCGACACGCTCTTTGACCGTGTAAACTAGACAAATTAACTTGATACGGCTCTTTGGGTTGACGGCTTGACTCTTTAACCGTGTCAACTGGGTTGATAGGCTTGATAAAATCTTTGGGCTCGTATATGAAGTATCTAGCTTGGTTGCTAGTACAAACTGGTTCGTAACTTATCAGGCTAGATGGTCGAGTTTGCCTAATTGATTGGACCAACTTGAAATATTTATTAGGCTTCAACTAAGCAGATGGATTTTTCGCACTACATATATAAGAGAAATATGATCATAAAAAAGAGCATGTCCTTTAACATAGTAATACATTATAGTATACATAATTCATGATTGTATATAGATAAAAAAAAAAAAAAAAAAAGCCATGTTTTTACCGCATTAGAGACGATATCTACGAAAACAAATCTATAATATTGATAATGGTTAGGGTGAGCATTCGGATTACGGATCGGATTTTTGTTCAATTCGGTCCGAATCTGAAATCCGAAATCCGAATTTTCAAAAAAAAAAAGGATCTGATCCAATCCGAAATCCGAACAAATACGAACCGAACAAATCCGAAATTCGAACAATAATATCGGATCCAATCCGAAAATCCGAAATTCTCCAAGAAAATTTAAAAAATCCAAATTTTTGAAATAAATGTAATTATTCATCTATTTAATTACTTTCTAAAAAAAGATAAAACAACAAGATAATAGGGAAAACTTCTTCATTATTATAGCAAAAATAAGTAAACGAAAATAATTACAAAAATTAAGCAAAAAATGTGAAAATTGAGAATACATAAATTAATGGAGGCGAGGAAGAGCGAAGACTGTGATGTGAATGAAAATGAATTTTAACTTTTAGGTTTAGAAATGAGTAGATATATTAAATTATTAATAACTAATAATAACTAATAATAATATATTATATATAATTCGGATTTCTGATATGTTCGGTTTTTTAAATTCCGATACGATCCGAATTCGAAATTTTGAAAAATTTGGATTCGATCCAATCTGATATCCGAACAAATTCGAACCGAATTTCATATTTCGGCTTGGATTTTAGGATCTCAGTTTTTTTCTCACTCCTAGATAATGGTGATTTTGTTATGATAATCGTGGAATATAAAAGGTAAAACAATTTATTATAATTTATTTTTCTGGATTAAAAAATAAAAAAGATGTTTCGCTTTCTAAAATAAAAGGTCCTTAAATCAGTCGAAAGCATATCGAGCTTTCGGCTCAAGCCTTTTTATCTATGGCTCAGCTTCGGCCCAAAGCCTTCAAACATTTCAACTGCTCTGGTTACTTGTAATAAATATTTAGGTTCCATTTAATTTGATTGTTATTTGTAAAAAAATGAGGGAAAGAAAACGAAAATAAAATTTTCACTCTTTAAATTTTTTCTTGGCTTTTTATTATTTTTTATAGATTAAAATTTCACCCATTTCTCTTTATTCTTTTCATTTCAAGAAAAGCATAATATTGTCTCTCCTTGAAGTGAAAAGAAAGAAGAGAAAAGAGGGAAATTTTTATTTATGGAAAATAATAGAAGGGAGAAGAGATTTAAAAGATGAGAGTTTTCTTATTCTTATTTTTTCCCTTTCATTTCACTTTACATGATAAATTTAACAATGAATGTAAAACATCTGTTAAGTATTTATTTACAAAACAAACATGAAAATGGGAAGAAAATTGATATAAAGGGGATGGGCAGCATATCCTGCAGTGCAGAGTGATTTTTCAATTTTATATTATTATAATCTATAAATATATACGCGGAGAGAGAGAGAGAGAGAGTCAAACATGGCTGACGCATGGGCCCCACTTCCGCAAGAGGGCTGTTTGGATGTGGGACACTTGTTTACATCCTCGTGCTTTCTCGTTCTTGTATTTTAGGGGAAAAACTTTCTTCACATCTTTAAAAAAGAAATTCTTTTTCTAATTCTTGATTTTTAGAGGTGCTATTTTGGGACTTAGGCTAGGTCCCACAGGTCTCTAACACTCACTTTTCCAGTAGAAACAGTTTAGAGACAGTTATCTCTACAACTCAACAGTCTTCAAACTGTCTTTATCTTTAATATTATAATTCTAATTTTCCATTAAATAAATATAAATTGAAAACTAATATTCATTAAAAACTAAAATACACTAATTCAAATTTTTCATTAATTTTTGAAAATTGAAAAATTACATTAGCTCATAAAAAAAATAGTGACGTCTAATAAATAAAAATTTAAAAATTAAAAACAATCACGCTCCGTAGGCATATTGTTTCGCTAATTTAAAACAATCACGCCCCTTTTGGATAATTTTCATGTCGATGGCATATTATTTCGCTAACTAAGCCCCGTCGGAGTGCAAACATAAACATCGTCGGACAAGTCGAAAAATCACGCCGACAAAAGGAGATTGTTGGAATCCATTTTCACAAGAAAGGAAGAATAAGGTAAAAACAGTGGTAGTTATAATAATAAATAAGATTAATATATATATATATAAAGAAAAAGAAAAAGAAAAAAAAAGGCTCGAGACCGGCTCAAGACTTCTTTATATTGCAACGCATGATCTCCAAAGAAAGAGTGTTTCGAGACCCCTTGGAGACCATCTTTAGAGACTGAATGCAGATAGTCTTATAGGGTGCTTATTTAATCATTTCACTTTGGCGTAATTCACGATATATTTGTTACTTTTAATTTCTACAATAGAATTCATATAGTACGTCATTTTCTCAATTATATATTCTTTACCATTTACAGTAAAATCCTTAATACTATTATCTATTAATTTTTTAAAACTCTATGTTATCTATAATGTTTTAAGAATATCATGAATGGATGAAGTATATTCTTCCAATTAAAGGTTAAAAAACAGATCTCGGTGTGCCTCACATTCTTTACTTTGTGCGAAAAATATTACAATGCATGCTTTTTTTTTTTTCAGAATAATAAAAATTCAAAAATTTTAAAATATAAAGGAAATGTTTATTATTGTCAACACGGCGTACAATTGAAAGATCAAATTTTCATCGTAAGGATTGAGGTGCATAATGATCTGTAATTGAAACATAAGCCTATATAAGACTGTCTGCAGTGGTAGTGTCTCTAAGGGGTGTCTTTAAAGATTTTTTGGAGATAGAGACAGTGAGCTGCAGTGGGCTGTCTCTAAGGGTGTCTCTAAGGACTTTCTGAATTTGTATTTTGTATTAATTTTAATAATTTAGAAAATTACATTACTAGACATAAAAAAATACATTACTAGAAATAAAAATAAATTACATTACTAGAAAAGAAAAATCAAAGAAGAAAAATGAAAACAAAAAAATCATAGAAGAAGAAAAATTCAAAGAAGAAAAAAACTAAAAAATGAAAAAAAAAAAAACTTAAGATGAAGAGAAAAATGAAGAAAAAAAAGAAAAGAATAAAAAAACTGAAAAAGAAAAAAAAAACTGAAACAAAAAAAGAAAAAAAAAAGTGGAAAAAAAAAGCTGAATAAAAGTGTGAAAAAATGAAGAAGAAATAAAAAACACAAATTTTGCTGCCAAGGGGGATCGAACTCCTACCCTTCACCAAGGAGTTTAATGCCTAAACCACTAGGCCAAAGCCCACTATTTGTAAAACTTCGCACATTTATATATTTAAAGATTAACATTTCGTTTTTTTTTTTTTTTTTTTAAGAAGGCTCGAGACTGTCTCGTTCCGGCGAGACGGTCTCGAGCCGCCCGTCCCTGCACCGGTGTGTCTCGTCGCAGTGGGTGTCTCGAGCCCCCTTGGAGACACCCCACTGCGAGCCGTCTAATACTTTAACTTGTAAATGAAATTCATTTTAACAGTTAATAATTTTTTATTAAAACATAATCACTTTTGGAGATGAACTAGTTGGAAATTGAAAATTTGGTGCCCGACAGTTTTCCTTAGACTGCAAGCTCGAAAAGGGGTCTCCAAGGGATCTCGAGACCCCTCGCGCTGCAGACGCCCGTGTTGCAAGCCCGGCGAGCTTGAGACCGGCTTGATGTCAACGCGTGGCTTGCACGCACCACTTAAATGGAATAAAAAAAAAATTAAAGGCGTGTGTAAGCGGAAAAAAAAAATTAAAACTTTGAACGTTGGCGGAGCAACGGCTACAAAGCCTATATATATATCTCAGTCACTCATCTGTTGCATCTCGCTAAGAAGGGCGGTGCATCGGGACGAAAAATTTTCAGTTTTTATTTTTATTTTTTAAGGTTTGATTTTTCCATAAAGCTGGGTGCATCCCATGTCAACATATGGTGCATCTAGTTTCACGTTGTGATGCATCTCATTATACAATGTGGTGCATCTACCACATTATGGTTAATGAGATGCACCACTATGTGTACTGATATGCACTGGACAGTGTAATCAGATGCACCACTAGATGTAAGGAAATACACTATGCTTTACGGAAATATTTTTTGGTTTGCCGCTTCTTCTTTGGTCAAGATTCGAGCGAAAGGAGCCGAAAGCCTCGGAGCGAGCCGAAAAATTCAAATTGTTACCCCACGATTATCCTCATATTAGTTATCGGAGCGAAGGCGGAGCCGTAATATCAGGGCCAAAGGCGGAGCCGAGAAAAAAAATCTTAAAAAAAAACTGCAAAAAAATAAATGAAAAACAAAAAACTAAAAAAAAATCGGGCATGCACCACAATGTGTAACTAGATGCACCACACAGTGTATCTAGATGTACTATTTCTCACTTTAAGGGTTATTTTCACCATAACTCATCCCTATATATATATATATATTTTAATTCTTTTCCTTCACTATAAATTCAACCTCTCATCCCTCATTCATCCCACAAAAAAAATACAACCTCTTTCTCCAAAAGGCCATTACGATCGCCTTTGAGGAATATTTCCGACGGGAAGCCGACTTGAGAGATGTTCGGAAGCACCATCGGCTTACCAATAATCTCATCGAGCACCTTTAGCGCAAATTTGAAGCTCTATCTGAATAGTCCATATTTTAATTAATGTATTTTTTTTATTTCAATTAATGTAATTTTTTATTTTATTTGAATTAATGTAATATTTTATGTTATTTTTATTAATAGAATTTTATGAATTAATTTAATAGAAATGGAGAATTGTTTAATATTAAAGATAGAGACAACTTAAAAATCGTTAAATTGTAGGAATAAGTGTTTCTAAGGGGTCTCTAGTAATCTCCAAGGGTTGGAGATAGCCTTGTATATTGGTTCTACAATTTATAAGAAAAAGTAGGAAGAGTTCATTTTAGCAATGAAATAAAAAGAAAACACGAAAAGTGATTCATACGAAACCATTTCATTTACTTGCACAATATACAAATTTTAGTACAAGCACAAGAAGACAACGTACAATCTTACAAATAAACCTCCAACTAAAAGATTCAACTATCCAATTCCACTAATAAAAGAAGTAGAAGAAGCAGCTATTTATTGGTGTAAAGCCCTCGAGAATTAAAATCACCGTAGCATAACTAAAGCAGTAGAAAAAGTCTTCAATGTTTGGTTTTTTGTTACTCTTAACAAATAATTTACTCAAACTTACTGCCGGTAAATTCTGCATTTTAATTTTGTAATACATTCATTCAACTTATTAATAATATCCCTTACTTTTTTGACATGATTATTAAAGAACAAGAGTAAAAGAAGAAAAAATGATGGGCTTCATTTATTTTAAAAGGTTAAATATCTACACTTATGATAAAGTGATACTCCCTCCATCCATTTTTTAAAGCTCCATTTATTGCTGGGCACGGAGATTAAGAAAAGCTGAAAAAGTGAAGTTAGTAGAGTTAAGGTCCCACTTAGTGGGAGTGGAATAAGTGGATTGGAAGTTAAAATTATTGTAAGTGGAATAAGAGTCTCACTTATTGTGAGAAAAAAAGATAAAATAGAGTTAAAATTATTATGAGTGGAATAAGGGTCCCACATATTATGAGTGGAAGAAGTTGGATGGGAGTGAAAGTTGTAGTAGGTCCCATTAGATGTGAGTGAAAAAAGATAAGTGGGGCTTTAAAAAATGAACAGTTCTTTATGAGCAAATGGGGCTTTAAAAAATGGACGGACGGAGTACTTATTAATGAGATAGACAAAAACAGGAAAGATGGACATTACGGAGGCGTAGTACTAATATTAAGTACTATTTCCTTCGATCCATTGATAATGTTCAATATTTTTTGAACACGGTTATTAAAGAGTAAGAGTAAAAAGAAAGAAAATAGTAGGTCTCATCTATTTTGAAGGGTTAAATATTTTTACTTGTGGTAAGAAAATATTATCAATGAGACGGACGAAACAGAAAAGAGAGACATTATTAATGAGTCAGAGGAGTAGTTGATAAGAAAGAAGAAATAATAAAAAAATAAAAAAGCAGACAAGAAGGTGGGTCCCATTAGCCCTGACATTATTGGGGTCCTCATACTTTTCTTACATTGGGCCTGTCATAGGTCTAGGGCCCACTTAAAGCTGCTTTCTTTTTTAATTTAAATGGAGTTAGGGCCCCCAGCCCACGGAATCTAGGGAGCCCACCTTTTAGTCTCTTCTACACAATCGCTTTAAATTAAACTATTTTATAGAAAACAGTATTGCTACCCCCATCCCCCATTTATAATTACAATTTACAAGTACAAATATTAGCAAATTTTTGCAGATGAAAGACGTTTGCTGAAGTACGACTGTAAGTTTTTCCGTAATCGAAGAATACGGTGATGATTGTAGAGTTATGACTTATGAATTCGTTCATCGTGATTGCCACTTTTATTTATAAGTGTAAAATATCTCTCACTATTTTACTTATATATTGTGAAATCTTTACTGCATTCATAATAATAGTATTCACTATTATTCACTATTTTCTTAAAACTCGTGTCGTCCGCAATATGTCAACCATTTTGAAGAATAATATGTTGATTTACTAAATTTTCTCGTATTTTGAAGAATAATAAATATTATATTCAAACTTATTAAAAATATTTGTTGTGTATATAAATCAGATCAAACAAAATTTGCTCAATCTTTTATTTGTGAAATATGTTACGGATGAGCCTCTATTTTTATATTTAAGCTATTTTGCCCTAAATACCCTTATTATTATAAGGATTATACTTTTAATGTCCTTATCAAGAAATTAATCTTTTTAAGATGACATTTAAATTATATAAGGACGACATTGACTTTGATCGATCAAACTTAGCTGCTGATGCAATTTCTGGAATATTTATTTAATGGAAATTAATAAAATTGTATGAATGAGTTCACATGGGGTGTCTGTTGGTACAAATTGTTTGGAATAAACCTAGGATCAGCTGCGCGCGGTCGGAACCACTAGGATCTGTTTGTCTCGGAATATTTTTGCCAAAGCTTACGTTAATTAAGAAATTTAATATGTTTACAAAAAAGTAAATTGAAGTTTCTGATTCTGGTTACCCAAACAAAAACTTAACTATCAATATTTCATCTATTTATTTGTCTGCATATTGTAAAACCCCTATAAAAAAAAAATACTACTCTATTAAGAATAAATTCTATTGAGTAATAAAAATTCATGGTCTCAAAACTCCACATTGTCATATATATATATATATATATATATATATATATATATATATATATAATACATTTAAGTAGTTCTAAAATACTTGTTCAAGGTTGACTGTTTGATAATAATTTAATCTTTTTGTTGTAACCATATCCTTTAAGTTGCGTGTGCTGAATAGCTCGCTCACATGATCACCTTCTTGTTAAAGTCAAAATATTTCCAACTTGTCGAGCAAGCTTAAAACCTTTTCACGTGATTTTTTTTGTACTTCTGTGCTATCATCTTTCGGATTATTTCACTCGTTTTATTGTCTTATTTGTTCAATGAATTCTTCTATTAAAACATACACAATTTGGACATAATACATAACATTGGACATGTATATAGTAATTATAACATTTATGAATTGTACATGCACTTTGAAATTAGAAAAAAATAAGTTTCTTCTTATACCTTTATTTAGGAATAACTTCCATTTAAGAATATTATTTGGTAGTCCTAAGGATATTAATTAATAGAGGTTATACTGTATTTGCAACTGTTGCTACAATCAATATAGTTACTACTCCCTCCGTCCCGCCGAATACGCTCTAGTTTATATGGACACGGGGACTAAGAAAAAAGGTATTAGGTAGAAAGAGTGTTTAGTGTAGTGTAAATGCAATATTTTTATAATGCTAATAAAGTTATATGATGGTGGATAGTGTTTAGTGAGAGTAGGTTAGTAGGTTTTAGATGGGATGGGGGGGCCATGTAGTGTGAATGCAAATTTTTTATAATGCTAAATATACACTAATTTTCTTTAAAGAAAAGAGACCAAGTACAGTGGGTCATCCCAAAAAGGAAAACAAACCGTATTCGGTGGGACGAAGGTAGTAGTTTTTTTTTCCCCAAGTATTTATCCATTATAATTTTTTATTAATTTAGAGGTTATTTTTTGTAATGATATAAAAAAGAGATAAATAGTTTTTTAGTAAGAATTTAACACGTATATATAATTGACTTTAAATAGCAGGAAAAGGATCGATTAAACATTATAAAAGTTGACAATAAATTTGGCTTGATTTTTTCGATTTGTCAATCTGGTCGAGTCATTATTGGTGAAAAATCTTCTTACTTTCAATTAATTTCCGAGAATATTTGTAATAAAAAAGTTTTTCTTCTTCTCAAAATATTTGATTGCTATCGTTTTCAAAATGTACTTAATTTACTCATGTGAAAGAATTTCGCCAAAGCTCATCTAAGTTTACTTCCCAAAATGATTTTTCATTGAAATTAAATTGTCTGTTTGGTAAGGAACATCAAAATCAGTTTTTGATAATGATATGCGACTGTCATTTTGGAAGCCGAAATTCATATTAGTTTTCGTTAATTATTTTTATATGGACACCAACCTCTAATTAAATCATATAGTTGTAGTTTATTGTATTTTCAGAAGCTATTGCCCCGTGCGCTGTTTCAAGGGAGCTGCTTACATATTAAATGACTTATAATAACTCGTATATATATCATTTTTATAATTCGGGTGGTTGAGTGAAGGAATTAACTTCTTATGTTGAAACTTGTACTACTATAGTCTATATAGTATGAAATAGATTCAATTTTATAATTTGGGTGGTTGAGTTTAGGAAATACAGTAATCTATTGTGTTGAAACGTTAACATAAACTGTTAATCTGGCTAGCTAGAGGCTATATATATATAGTAGTAATTCTTTTTCTTTACTTTAAGAGAGGTGTGGAAAAGTTATTATGTCGAACAGATTATTTTTGTTAAGTGTCAAATGCTGATTCCAATACTTTTGAATGGAATGTTCGTAATAATGATATTCTGTATAGCCAACATTTCTGGAATCATCCTTGAAGTTGTTTTAGGATATGATTAGTTTGTTTAGGTATTAGATTCCTAAGAAGATTTAAGTTTTATAACTATAACATTGGAAAGATTAGTTTAGTGTAGAAATATTAATGTTTTAACGATGTGTTTACTTTGGGTAGGATAGATAGATAAAATATAATTTACTATTTAATTACTTTGATGTATTGATAACTTTAGAACTTATTAGATCATGTAATCCTTCATACACTCAATCATATACTACTATATTTCAATCTATCTTATCTCCGAAAGTATTGTATTTCAATTCGTGTGCGTTTCAATATATAGAATTTAGCCATAAGGCACTCACAAACTTATAACTTGTGCAAAACTATCACATTTTGCAATTTAATTAATTTTCTTTGTATGCTGTAACGAAAGTTATCGACGTAAATGCTATAACTTGTACTGTTTTAGTTTGTGTTTCTATTATGTATTTTGTATGAGTGTGTTAGTTAGTTAGTTAGTAATAGAATGGTTAATGTCTTAAATCAAATACCTTGGGTTTGAGTCCGCCTTAATGCAGTCTTTAAAATGTTTTGTTGAACATGAATTCATATTCCAATAATGATTGATATTGTACTGCTTTAATTTTGGAGTACTTTTCTAATACAAAATTCTTTCGTTTTTTTAGTATAAGTGTACAGGGCTTCAATTTGATAACATTTGTATTATGGTTTGCATTCCATATCTAGTTGGTGGTGACTGATGATCACCGTGTTGGATATAGACGGTTGCTTCTTTGCTCAAACAAAAGCTCTAATATATACAAATAAATTTTCATTGGATGTCTCAGCCAGTATACTCGACGAATTTGTGACCAAAATAATTTTTTAAAGAAATTAATAAAATATGGACAAAGACTTATGTGTAGTGGCCGTAAATTATGATTAATTAATTAGTATTCTCTAAGATTTTAATTAATCGATAAGTAGGGTTCATTGGCCCATCAGTAATGGCAAGGATTTATTGATTCATAATAAGAATTTATAAATTCGTAACGACACACAAATTTAGCCCGATAAATTGGTAAAATGTGACAATTGTAGTCGATATCTTAGCATAATACAAATTTCCAGTCCTTAATTTTGATAACTTTAGCCAATTTCTAATTCTCGACGTCAAAAGTTTGCGTTAACAACATCAATTATACGCTTCGGTAACATATGATAAAACGACATCGTTTAGTTTTTTAGATTCATACGAAAAGTGATGAACTCATTTTCTTACAAAAGGAAGAAAAAACCATCATTCATATGTATATGAAACAAAGTCGATTTATCGTACGTGGTCGACCGTATCAAATAATATTGCCAATGCGGCTTTACCACACCAAAAATTAGTAATTGGCTAAAATTATCATAAAATTTTATTTATCGGGCTAAAAATTGATATTTTCCTAAACATTGGGCTAAATTTGTTATACTGTAAATTTTTTGCAATTGGGCTAAATTTGTGCATTTTGCAATTCATAACTAGCATTTATTAATTCGATATTAAAATGTATTTATTTTAATTATGATATAAGTAAAATAAATAATTAAAGAAATACATCACTGAAAATATTACGTCAACAAATCAAAAGTCTCTTCCACGATCTGAAGGTGTTTGACAAAACTGCGACCTTAAATTCGAAATAGTTACGATTAGATGGGCGAGAATTAAATTACACAAATGGGGACGACGGTTTAAATATTTGTATATGATTAGGGTTTTGAGTTGACATTTTGATTATTTTGGACATATACTTTGGTATGTTGATATACAGTATTTATTATAGTGTCAAATTTAGCTTGTATGTTCAATATATGGCATATGATGAATTATAATTTCAAAATGTTTGTGGTCGGGCTTGAGAAATTTCGATCCAATTTCCAATATATTAATTAAAAAATATATTAAGTCATTCAACTGTGCATAAAATATTTTTAAATACATAATTCATCATTTTACATTAATATTCAATGCTTAATTATCATCAACGAATTATGATATAATTATTGATAAAAACGTAGAAAAAAAAATCAGAAGAAACTGGCTGTTTTGAACCGAAACCGACAATTCGCTATTCCGCATTTTTAGAACCTCCGGCATCGAAACCGGCAGTTTCGGTTTCTTTATGCCACCTCTAACACTAACTATAACAATAAATTAGTAATAATTTCACATTCCTACCACAATTGTGTTTGCATGAAATTTGTAATACATATCATAACATTTGAATAATATTAATTGTGTTTGCATTTTATTTTTTTTCCCCTTAGGGTGGCCTAGTGGTAAAATTGAATGCATGAGACTGAAAGGTCTCAAGTTCGAACTCCATGACACGTCTCTATTGATCGAGTCCTGCCACACTTGTACTTGAAAAGTGTGGTTTACCTGCCCTGTATGGTTTGCAGGCTACTGCACAAGGGACGGTGTTTATTCAGTGCGCACCGAAGATAGCAGCTGTGGGTTTCCACTATATCGAAAAAAAAAGAGCCCATAATATATACTACTCCCTCCGTTCACGAATAAGTGTCCACTTTGGAACAGTAACCATGTTCGTGAATAAGTGTCCACTTTACCTTTTTGTACAACACTACTCTCTTTACTTTACAGAAATTACTATTCTTTGTCATTTAGGACCCCACCTCACATTAACTTTATTTTTATCTTCTTATCATCCCAACAACTTTATTCTTACTTTTTAGTCAATATCACCTTTTTTTTATCATTACGACTGTTTTTTTGTCATTATCTCACTACCCCTATATCCTAATTTGTACCCCACTCACTTTCACTTTATCAACTTTCTTAATCTCCGTGCCCAGTACAAAGTGGACACTTATTCCTGAAAGGAGGGAGTAGATCTTAAAAGTATTATTGAAATTTTGATAACGAATTAATCTGGAACTTAAGTGTGAAAGAGATTGAATAATATGACGGAAAACGACAAATAGTGTCATAATAGTAAATTCGTCGTGCACGACGAATGTCTCGATCTCGTAATGGATCATGTCACCTCTTGCTGTTCTACTATCATCGTCAAACCTTGTTTCTTCTTCCAAGCAATTCCCATGAGAAAATGACTTATTTTCATTTATTCATTTTCAATATTTTTTCTTTTTATTACAAATTTAAATTTAATTTGCTACATATGATTGGGTTAGTATTACTACAGCATTTAGATTTTATTTTGAGTTTTATCTAAAAACGGTCAACTTTTAATGTTAAATTTAATTTTAATATTTACAGTGTATATCAATTTATATAATCAGAAGAATGAAAGAAGCTTTAAAATTGAAGAATGATTGAGGCTTTATAAAGCACATGCATGCTCAATGTTATCCGCCTATCCTACAAACCAAACGCCGTATTATAATGAATTCATGAACAAGATGTGTAAACCTAGGATCGGGCCTGGCTGGGCGCACTCAATTTTTGTGGTCCCGAACCAGCACAAAATCCATCGGGTCTAGACTATCGAAGCTAACTTGACTCAAAATTATAAGTTTGGCGAATTTCATCGGCTCTAGTCGGGATTATTAATTTCACCGTAATCTCATATAGCTTCTGCGGCTACCACCACCACCACAACTTCTCCATTTAAAGTTATTTAAATTCAAATGGCAAAGCTATATTCAGGAAAAACATCTAAATAGGGAATAATAAAGTACCTGCGATTCTTATTTTTAAATATAAATCATAGCCAGAGCAAAGCCATATCTAGAACTAGAAGGTCGCATTAATATTTAAATTTTAGGCCATATCTTTGGATGCTTACATATTAACAGCAACATCAAATCCTTGATTTTGCGCCTTTAGAAAATCTTCCACCAAAGTACATTATTATGCCAGTCATTTTCATAATAGTATATCTTAATTAATAATTAATTAATTATCAAAATAATTAATCCAATTTCTCTCTATCATGTAATATTATATTTATCTCCAAGGTCAGATCGACATGTTATTTTATTAAAAGTATGTATAAATATCAATCTGTGGGGTACACACTATGAATTAAATATAAAAAATGTCTCTGTTAGAAAAGAATAGATAAATAAATTGGTCGATTTCTAAATGCATATATCTATGTAAATCGTAGTACATAGCAATGGATTCATGGGGATTCATGTTATACTTTTGCTAGTACAAACGAGTTTTGCCTGTTGCTGATCGACCTGAAAATGAAGTAATGGAGTTGTCTTTTATGTTTGAGTTGATATTATTTACTGTAGAATATTTAAATAATATGTGTACATCAATTAACGTGGAATATTTTATTTTATGCTAGGAATTCTTAAATTAACCAAAAAAAATTTAAAAAGTTTAATGTTATAAGCATAAGAACATCAGTTACTAGAGCAAGACGCATGTTGCATAAACTGAAATTTTGTATTTAAATTATAATCAATTTTCTTTAAGAACGTCTATTATAAATTGATAATAATTTTCAACTAAGTCGGACCGGACTCTGAATTATCCCAGTTTGTTGTGTAAACATATTTTTATTAATTTCTTACTATGTGTATTAACTACCAAATGCTCCCTCAGTCCCAATAGCAAAGTTTCACTTTCCTTTTTCATTTATCTCATTAGTATAGTCTCATACTCCCTCCGCTCCGTTCAACTTGTCCTATTTTGTCATTTTGAGTGTCCCATTCAACATGTCTCATTTCATTTTAAGGAAATAATTAAGAAATTACTTTATTCACTTTATATCACTTCAAAACTACTTTATATCACTTTATGAAACATCAAAACTACTTTATATCACTTTATGAAACTTCAAAAATACTTTATATCACTTTATCAATTAAAAAATATTTTATACTACCTCCGATCCCCAAGTCTTTTCCTAGGAGGGAGTGACACGGGTATTAAGGAAAAGGTTGTTGAGTTAGTTGTGAGTAGAGAAAAAGTGATTGAATTTGTTGTGAGTGGAGAAAGGGTCCCACATAAAGGGTAGTGATATATTAATTAATTGAGATAGTGGTGAGCCATATGTGGTATTTTAGGTAAATAAGTTGATAAAGTAAGGGTAAGAGATAATAATTTGTTGTGGGGTAGTGTCCAAAAGTAGCTAGGAAGAAACTTGGGGACCATCCAAAAAAGGAAAAATAGGAAAAGACTTGGGGACCGGAGGTAGTATCACTTTATTCACAATACTAAACACACCATTTATCATTTAATACTCTTATTCTTAATCTCCATGCCGATCCCAAATGGGACAAGTTCAACGGGACGGAGGGAGTACTAAGGGGGGTGTATTCAACAAGGAATCTGGTGGAAATATTTTTACGGACGAAATTGAGAATTCCCCCAAGAATGTAAGGGTATTGGGTGGAATTCAAGTGGAATTCGCGAGGAATTAGAGAATTAAATTCCACCACTCTAGCGGTCGCTGACTCGCTGGGACGCAGCGTCCGCTGCGATTAAAAATTACCAAATTACATAACTCCTCCGTCGAGCCCTAATTTCCTCACTATCATCCCTCTCATCCCTCACTATCAGCCCTAATCGCAATCATCCTGATGGTCCCGATACGAGTTACTGGTGTATTGGGGGGGGGGGGGGGAGAATACACCAGTTAGGATTTTTCAACTTTGAAAGCTTATCCCCCAAAACTTCAACTGAGTAAAGAAAGTCTCAGCTGGAATCACAACTGAGTAAGAGAACTCAGCTGTGAGAGTGGTGCCGTGCGGAATGTGGTGGAAATTATACTCGTAAAATAACTCACGCTTTTGTGCAAGGTTGATCAATAACCAAGACAGTTGATATGTAAAGATGCAGTTTGTATGCCGGTTAGTTTGGTCAATTGAAAATGCAATAGGTAACTGAATAGAAATAAACACAGACACACAGGATTTACGTGGTTCGGAGAGAACTCCTACGTCCACGGGGAGATGTGAGTCCACACACCTCAGTCCAAGTTCTTCTGGACAGTTCCACACAGCTTACGCGGGCTGTGCAACCGTTGCAATAAGTTTCCGGGTACTTATCAACCTATGTCAAGTTTGCGGGTACTTGACAACCTAACTACTCAATTACAGGAAGAGTATGATCCTAACAAACACTTTTTAGGGTGTGTACGTGGGTGGGTTTTCCAACTACAGCTTGAACACGAATGTGAGCTGGATCTATGGCTTGAACGAATGAACACTCAAACTAAGATCTAAGACAGATTATAATTCTATGAACCCTCAGCTACTGATGTTCTACCACTCGGAACTCTCAGTTGCTGATGCTCTTAGAATGTGATTTTGCAGATTTTCTTTGCTCTTGTTTCTCTCGTGAGTGCACTTCAAGTTTTCTCTATCTCGTCTCACATGTCGAATGAATGAATGCCTCTATTTATAGGCGGAGAGAATCGACTAGCCGTTGGAGGAGCTGTCGATCTCTGTTCTTTGATAGTGATGGCTTGTCTCTCATCTCTGCAGACTTTCCCAATATGGCATCTGTGCTCTTCTGCTTTCCATCTGAGACAACCTTGTGTTGGGTCAAATGAGGTAATGACTGAACGGTCAAACCTTCATGTGACTTCTTTTTTGAATTTCAAATTCAAACCTTTCTGACAGTCAACCTTAGATAGTCGGTTGAAAATCTTGATCTTCATCTGAGTGGTCTTCAGCTGATGTTCTGACTGAACCGTTGAACTCTCAGTTGACTTTAAACTTCATGTTGAGACTTCTTTATAACTTTCCCCTTCTTGAAACATTCTCTTTATCGGATGGCATTGTATAGCTGATGTTCCAGCTGATCAGTTGGCTTGAACTCTCAGTTGTCAAAAAGTATTCCCCTATTTTTGGCATAACTGTCTCATCGGACAGAGTCTTGTAACTGATGTTCCTCATCTGATCTTCCATCTGGGGTTGTATCCGAGTGTTGCTATGTTGCCGTCTTCAGCTGGAGATCTGTAAAGATAAAATCTCAAACATTGCTCAAACAGCGAGCCTAACTGCTAACATTAGGAACTGGCAACATCTACTCGGTTGGGGTCAGTTGGTTTTGGAATTCATCAAAACTCATACTAATAAATTTTCCAACAATTTCCCCCTTTTTGATGATGCCAAAACCACTTACAACTTGAAACCGCTACTGATCTAAACCTTACTAACTGACCTAAAATCTCAGCTGAAATTCTAGACAGTCTATAAGATAAAACATCAAAGGGTTAGCACAGTTATAACATGGTATTTAAAAGGCTGCGATTCATAGCTTGGACAATGAGATATTGTACGTCAAGTTGAATCGTATATATACTTGAAGTTTTCATTACAACTGATGATTACAAGGATAAGTACAAAACAGTTAAAGATACATCAGTTGCTTAAAAACTACATCAGCTCAAAAATACTCTTGGCCGTACTTGCTGAAGATACGGTCAAAGATCTCTCTCTTTGCAGCTGACTCGATCCCGGTGTTAACACCATGTTCCTTGCACACTTGTCTCGCCTCAGCCATGATCGCATTTCTGTTAGGAGTACTTGTGCCTTTGATCATCTGAGGGCGATATCTGACCTTCTGCGGAACCGGAACAATGTTGGGATCGAGCTGAGCTTTCACCATGGCTCTTTGGAATTGCTTGAACATCCCAGGATCCCCAGATCTGAGCTCCCACAAGGCTTCCTTGAAGGCTTGGCTTGGGTCTTCAGTTGAGTAGACCTTCCTGTAGTAAAAGTCATTAATGAACTCATGCTTGAACTGCTCCCAGTCATCGTTCCACTCAATGTTCATCCACTTGTCAATATGTGGGAACCATGACTGGAGCGGGGCATTTCTCTGTAGCTGTTGAGTCTTCTTCCTAGCCTCAGCCTTCATCTGGTGTTTGTTGATTCTTCTGACGCTCCGGCTGGCTTTGTTCCTATCTACGCTCTTTTCAATTTTGGCCAGTTCCTTCTCGAACTTGGCCACTTTCTTGGCTTGATCTGCAGCAAACTTCTTGATCCAAGAGGGATTCAAGTAGTTCTCCTTGGACTCCCCCATAGCTTTTGCAGCTTCGATGCAATCCTCGACTGAGATTCCGTCAAGATCGGCATCTAGTTTGGCTGTAAGCTCGGCTACGAGGTCTTGGGAGACTTCAAGTTCCTGCTCCTTCAGCTGAGATCCTTCAGCTTCTTCAGCCTGAGTTTCAACTGGCACTCCTTCCCTTTGACCACTTTCTTCCCCCTGCTTTTGGTGAACACCTTTCCCCTGTTCAGCAACAGCTGCTGCCTACTTTCCTTCCCCCTTTTTGGCATCATCCAAAAATGTGGCAATTGAGCCATCCAGGGAGGTCAGCTTGGCTTCCGCTTGTTGAACTCGGGAGAAGAGTTCTTCCACAGCATCTTTCTCTTCAACCTTCTTCGCCAGCTCCAGGTCTTGGCGTTGTTGCTCAGCTTTCTTCAAGGCGGCAAAGGTTGCAGAGACATCTTTGTGAAGGGTGACGAACTCAGCTCGAAAATTTTCGAACTGAGACATCCACTCCTGGTCTTGTGTCTGCTGGGACTTTGCCAGATTGGATTCAGCAACAGACTTGAAGACGTTGAAGTCTGAGTTGAGTCCTTGAACCGCCTTCTTCAGTTCTTTGACATCCGAGCTGGTAGAAGTGGAGACGTCTTCCAGCTTTTGCTGTAGGGAGGTGGAGAGTTGTTCCAACTGATTCTTCAGAGATGCATTCTCCTCCATCAGCTGATTTATCTTGGCAGCTTGCTCTTCTTTGTTGTGCTCGATTTTGGACAACAACTCATGCCTCAGCTGGTTGACCCTCTCAGATATCAACTCACAGATATCATCGGTGGAGTGTGCTGGCTGATCAGAGGGTCCAGGCAGTTTTTGCTGTTGTGTCTGGGCTGTTGGGTCCACTACAACCATGGCTGTTCGGCTAGCCAGGTATTGTTTGAGCTTTTCTTCTTCCTTCTTGGCAGCCTCGTCAGCTTCATCGACATCCTCCATATGGTCGGCATTCTTGGCTAACATGTTATCAAGAAATTGCACAACTCCAGGATTGTCGCACAATTCTCTGGAGTCGGTTCCTTCTTTCATGCTCAAGTCCAGGCGGCGACGTAGCAGGGCAACCTTCTGGTTGTAGGCAACCTCGAGGTTCTGGTAGTCGAAGTACACCCTCAGGTTGGATTCATCAATTTTCAGCCTGTCCCATCCGTGGATCCTCAGGGTTTTCTCCTTGACGTACCAGTAGCTAAAGATAACGCTGAACTGATAGAGTAGTTCAGTCCCAAACATGGCGAAGATGGGCATCGAGCTTGCCTCTGGGAACATGCCTATCAGTTTGCGAAAGCAGTAGTCCAACCTGCCTTCATATTCAGCCAGAATTGCCTGGCGGTTGGCTTCTACATCAATTTAGGGGGGATCAATATCAAAGGAGATGGGTTCAATGGTGTCATCAACATTGGCCAAAGGAACGGTCTCAACATTGGCATCGAGCGAGAGGCTCGGAATTTCTAACTGAGGATCAGTTGAGAGAACTGAATCCTCTTTGGGGAGAGACTGGGCGGGCTCATTGGTTTCCTCAGACGCAGGTGGGATTTCCTGGCTGGCATCAGCTCCAGTTGGTGGAGAGGGTGGACTGTCGTGGGACTTCTCAGATGAAGAAGAGTCATCTGAGGATGAGCTGGACTCCTCATCGTCGGTCTTCTTTCCTTCAACCATTTCTTCCTGTTGACGGGGTTGAAGCATAAACCCAGCTGGATCAACCGACTGGCTGGATTCGGTTGATTCCTTCTCCTCAGCTGCTTTCTCAGCTGGTATCACCACCACTGGGCCCGTTGCAGCCGGTTGAGCTGCTGGCTGGATGATTTTGATCCTGGGCTTTTTCTTGAGGGGTTCCACCTCTTCTTCTTCTTCTTCATCTTCTTCTTCAACCACTTCCTCCAGCTGGCGTTTTGCAGGTTTGGACCTTGATGGGCGGCGGACCGCTGGGGCCGTCTCCACAGTTGGCTTTGTAGCTCCCTTGGGAGTGTACACAGCTTCCACAACGTCCCTAGCCTTCTTGGCTGTTGGGAACAGCAGCAGCTTGTTGAACGGAGGGTCTTTACTGCCTTCCCAAGTTAGCTTCTGACCCTTTGTTGCACGGAGGATCAGGGCTGATATCTCGGTGCCGAAGTTGAGTGTTCCCCTGACACTCAACAGTTTCTCTCCGGACTCAGCTAGAGTCTCGGAGATCTTCAGCTTCTATGCCCACAGCTGGCTTTCAAAATAGCCTAGCCAGTCTATCTTGTGCTTTTCTTCCAAGGCCTTCTGCTGCTTGAGCTTCGGTCTGCTGATATCGCCGAAAGCTCCTCCATATGCGAAAGCACACTTTGATATCACATCAAACAGAATTCGGTGCTCCGGCTTCAGTTTGGTCCTCTGCATACTCCCCTTCAATGGTTCGGGGACAATGAGGAGAGTTTGCAGAAATGCATCTGCTTCCTTGTCGGTGAAGTTGCCCATCATGTCTATAGCCTCCCGATTTCTAGGGATGATCTTTCCCAGTTCTTTAGACACTTCGATCTCGACAGCGGTTTCTTCAATCGAACGGGAAGTGCTGATTCGTTGCTTGCACGGAATGGTCGTGACAAGCCCGAGTTCAGCATCGCGTTGCAGATTCCGGTAGAAGTGGGCTACTTGCTTTCTGAGCATCTTAGATGGAGAGAGAGTTGCCCAGTTGAGCAGACCGTGGTCGGAAAGAAGTTTGGCGACGGGTGCGATTTCCGGCGTGGTCAGTGCTTCCCTTGATAGAATTTGTTCGAAGTGAATCTTCGACAGCATCAAGTCGAAGGATTCCTGGAACGTGGCTGGTTCAGCAGAGACCATCTTCTTTGATGCTTTTGATTTAGGTGCCATTTCAGTGGAATATATATATGCGAAGAAGAAGGAAATATGTTACTGAAAATGGTGAGACAATTTCGGAGGGGATGATGAACATTTAATATTGATATGCACGAATAGAGAAGGTAAGAATCACTTCCTGATTTGCCGCTTTATATAGGTTACCACGTCATTTAAAATGGATGGCCGGGATTAAATGGCATCTATCCATCAACGGTTGAGATCTCGCGACGATTGGGCGATTTTGACTGACGCTCCACACGCGCGAGTGAGAAGGTGAAGAGATTAGTGTGTCAGCCCAGTCGCACTATAAAGTAAGGCTATAGGTGTTCAGCCAGACTTTACATTAAATGCGTCATGATGGCTTATTTCATTTAGCTGACATGTTCAGGAATGTTTGAATTTATTTCAAACATTCTCATTTAGTGTCATAACACCTTCAGCCATAAATGTTACTTGCCAGCTGATGTCGAGATTAGCTGTATACCTCAGTTGTGTTCCTCAGTTGCCGCATACCATCAGCTGACCCGAGTTCGTCTGTTCAGCTGACGTCTGATGTCTTCAGTTGGCGCTCCGCATCTGAGATTCCTCCTTCATCTGAGCTTCCCCCTCAGATGGAGATCTACCTCTTCAGCTCGACTGACTCCTCATCTGATGGATCCAACAGTCCAAGAAGATCACATAGCATCTTGAACCGGGCTTCAGGTAGATGTTTGGTGAAGATATCGGCTCTCTGAATCTCAGTTGGAATCTTCTCCATGGATACGTCTATCTTTTCGATATGATCTCGGATGAAATGATGTCTGATATCAATGTGCTTTGTCCGAGAATGATGAACATGATTCAAAGAGATAGCAATGGCACTTGAGCTATCGCAATGAATGGGAACCTGTCCAGTTGCAACTTCATAATCTCTCAGCTGTTGCTTGAGCCATAACACTTGCATGCAACAACTTCCGGCAGCCATATATTCTGACTCGGTTGTAGAAGTAGCAACACATGCTTGTTTCTTGGAGAACCATGAAACTAGCTTGCTTCCCATGAACTGACAGTGTCCAGAAGTGGACTTCCTGTCCAATCGATCTCCGGCTAGATCCACATCTGAGTATCCGGTCAGCTGGATATTGTCGTCAGTTGGATACCACAACCCAACATTGACAGTACCCTTCAGATACTTGATGATGTTCTTTGCTGCCAACATGTGAGCTTCCCTCGGTTGGACTTGAAACCGAGCACATACTCCAACCGCGTATGATATGTCTGGCCGGCTGGCAGTTAGATATAGCAAAGAACCGATGATCCCTCTATACTTGCTGGCATCCACGAGCTTTTCCTCAGCTCCAGGTTCGATCTTCCAGTTAGTATTCATCGGGATCCTTGTGGTCTTACTTGTCTGCAACCCGAACTTGGTGATGAGCTCCTTTGTATACTTGGACTGATTGATGAAAATCCCTTCTGGTGACTGCTTCACTTGTAATCCAAGGAAATAATTCATCTCGCCCATCATTGACATCTCGAACTTCTCCTTCATAAGATCTGAGAATTTCTTGCACAGCTCCTCTGACTTGGAACCGAATATGATGTCATCCACGTAGATTTGCACCATAAGTATATCGTCTCCAACTTTGATGGTGAACAGGGTTTTATCAACTGAGCCTCGTTTGAACCCCGAGTTCAGAAGAAATCCACAAAGAGTGTCATACTAGGCCCTTGGTGCTTGTTTCAAGCCATAGATGGCTTTCTTCAACTTGTACACTCTTCCATCGCCAGTTTCAAAACCGGGTGGTTGTTCAACATAAACATCTTCCTTGATATCACCGTTGAGGAATGCACACTTCACATCCATCTGATACACTTTAAACTTGTGATGTGCGACATAAGCTAGAAAGATTCGGATGGCTTCCAGCCTTGCAACTGGTGCGAAGGAATCTTCAAAGTCAATCCCTTCTTGTTGGCAGTAACCCTGAGCTACCAACCTTGCTTTGTTCCTCACGATGTAACCAATGGCGTCTCTCTTGTTCTTGAAAATCCATTTAAGTCCAATAACCTTGACACCAGTTGGTCTTTCTACCAATTCCAAACACAGTTGCGTAGAAATTCATTCAGCTCCTCTTGCATAGCTGTTGTCCAGTGAACACAGTTGAGAGCTTCCACAACGTTCTTTGGTTCTGGCACATCAGCTACAAAGCATGAAATCATGGCAACATCTCCAGCTTGTTCGAACTCTTCTAGAACTGCTAACTCCTCAGCATATTGGGCATAAATGTTGGTCTCTTCCTCAGTTGAGTCCTGAGTCGCAACACTGCTCCTTGTACACACACCTTCGGTTGGATCTCCGATGATGTCGTTAGTGGAATGAACTTCATACCATCTCCGGTTGCGTCTTCCTTCTTCTTCCAACTGTGTTGGTTCAGGGATTTCAACTGAAGAAGAATCCTGAATTGTTGGAATCTTCATAACTGGGGATTTGTCAGCTGTTGGGTCTGGATCCTCAACATTGACAACATTTTGAACCGGGCTTGGTTGGGCTTCGGTTGCTGATGCAGTTGGAGTGACATCAGCTGGAGTTCCCCCTTGATTTGAGCTGGGGTCCTCAGCTACCGCTTGATGATCTTCACATTCATCTTCTGAGGAACACGGATCATCATTGTCAGTTGCCCATACCAACGGTTCGGCCAAATTCTTTTGCCTTTGAACTTGCGATCTGGTGAGAACTGGTGGAACAGCTGGATCTGCTTGTTGTCCTTTAGCCTGTTCCCTGCACTCAAAGGTAGATTCATCAAAACTAACATGAGGTGTTATCTCCACAACACGAGAGCTATTGTTGAAAACTCTATAAGCCTTGATCCGAGCGGCATATCCGAGAAATATGCCTTTCGAAGCTTTGGCATCAAAAGTTTTCAACTGAGTTTTCCCGTTGTTGTGAATATAACACTTAGAACCAAAAACGCGATAATAAGAAATATCTGGCTTCCTGCGTCTCCATAGCTCGTATGGTGTCTTTCCCAACCGCTTGGTCAAAAGGGACCGGTTCTGAGTGTAACATGCAGTGTTGATGGCCTCAGCCCAAAATCTCTTTGGCAGAGCTGAGCTAGCTAGCATGGATGTAGCTGCATCCTTCAGCGTTCTATTCCTTCGCTCAACTACTCCATTCTGTTGCGGAGTACGTCCAGCTGAGGTTTGATGAGTGATTCCGTGCTTCTCGCAGTATTCAATGATGGTTTCATTGAGGAACTCGGTTCCACGGTCTGATCGGATAGAAATGATTTTCATCTCTTGTTGGTTCGATATCCGATCCATCATTGGGCAGCTCATCTCTGGTTTCACTCTTGTGGCGCATGAAAATGGTCCATCTGTAACTCGAGTAATCATCAGTTATAACCAGTGTATATTCGTTGCCATTTATGCTCTTAGGTGTAACTGGCCCGAAGAGATCCATATGGATCAGCTGCAATACTCGGTCGGTTGAGGGAGTTGATTTCAACCTGAACGAGGATCTGGCGAGCTTTCCCAGCTGACACGCACTGCAGATGTGTGTTGTTGAAAACACTCGGTTAGGAATGCCCTTTGCGAGTTCCTGTCTGGCAAGTCAGTTCATTGTCTTGAAATTCAGATGGTTGAGCCTTTTGTGCCACAGCTAGCTCACATCTGAACTGCTCTTCGATAACAGACAGGTTTCAGGTGGACTGCTATTCCAGTCAGCATAGTTCACATTACCAGTTGGGGATCGATTTCCCAACAATATGACCTGCTTTGTTTGAACATTTTTAATCCTGCAACCCTGCGCATCAAACTTGACAGAGAAACCATTATCACAGAATTGGCTGATGGAGAGCAGGTTATGCTTCAATCCATCAACATATGAAACATTAGAAATTGACACGTGATCGGTTTCAAGGATACCGTAGCCTTTGGTGTAACCTTTTGAGTTGTCACCAAAAGTAACAGTTGGACCGTTCAGCTCCATGAAACTGCCAAGCAAATCCTTCAGATTTGTCATGTGTTTCGAGCATCCACTGTCCACCCACTTTGTCTGTGATGCTTTATTCTTCCTCAGCTGTTCCTCCTGTACCTGCACGGAGAAACACGCTTAGGTCCCCAATTTCAGTTGGGTCCTGGAGGGTTAGAATCAGTTCCCCCTGGAACTGTGGGTCGCTTTTCCCTGTAGACTCGAATAGCCTTGTCATTCCAAATGATCTGCCCATTTGCATCAACTATAACAACACCTCGGTTATCCTTAGGCTTGTTGTTATTATTGATATTCTGTCTCTTTGGAGGAGATGGATTTCTCCTATGTTGGGCTTTAGGAGGAGTGGGGTTCCTCCTATTTGATTGACGTCTCTGACCCTTTTGATTCTGCCAATGAGGTCGGCCGTCATTGTGGAATCGTCTTGGCTGATTCTGATTCCATTGCCCTGGCTGTTGATGATAGTTGTTCATGCCCGGATGTTGATTCATGTTGTGGCATGAGTGGCCATAGCTGTCGTAACTGTTCCACATCGGTTGACTCTGATGGAACCTTTGATCGAACTGATGTTGGAACCGCTGTTGTTTCAGATGATTGAGCCCTTGTCTGTTCTGCGGTCGGTTCCATTCCTTCTGATGTTTACTCTGAGGTTGATGCAGAGGTCGGTTCTGATTCTGAGTTCGGTTGTGATTATACCTTCGACGCCTCTGATTCCTCTTCTGACTTTTGGAACATTCCCCCTCAGTTGATGTTCCAACCAATGGAACATTCTGTCTTCCATCTACTACTCCTTTTCCCTTCTCAGTTGTAATTCTATTGGTCGGTTGAACTTGCTGAGAGGTGGAGGTTGGATTAACTTCTGGAGACTTAGCTGTGTTTGGCTCGACAGCTGTGACTTCTACAGCTTTGATGAAGGTTGCTGGTGGAATTCCAGTATCCTTGACAATATCATAATCGAGTCCTGACACGTCATCCATCTGTCTGCTGTAGCTGATAAGATTCTCGATGATCTTGGATGACTGATACAGCTTAATTAGATTATCCTTCTCAATTTGCAACTCCTTGAGGAGGATAGTGATCTGCTCGGTTTGTCCATTTGACTTCTTTATCAGCTGGTCGATCTGAGCCTCTTGCTTATTCAACTGCTCATTCTGTGCATTGATCTGTTCCTTCAACTGCTCATCGGTTGAAGCCTCAGCTTGGTTGGCCGCGGTTAGTTGATTTTTGAATTCTCAATCTCTTCAGTTTGATTCTTGATCAGATCGTCCTTTTCGGTTAAAGATTCTTCCAGTTTAACAAACTATTTTTGAAGAGTCTTAAACTCAACCGTTTGCTGATTCAGTTGCTCACTCAGTTCTTGGAAATCATCCCAAGATGGTTGCAACTCATCTTCTAAAATATCCTGCACGTTAGCAACATTAGAAGAATTTAAATTAGCTGGGATAGAAGTTACCTCAGCTTCATCTTGGTCAGCTCCAATTGCCATGAGACATTGATCCTGTCCACTTGCGTTGTTGGTGGGAGTCAGTTCGTCCTCATCTTCAGTGTCAGTGAAGATGTCCACGTCGTCAGCTGCTTCCTCTGCAACCATGGCCTTATCTTTTGCGTTTTGCTTGGCCTTCAACGCATCTCTTTCTTTCTTTGAGAGGTCTGGACAGTCAACCTTAAAATGTCCCTCTTTGCCACACTCAAAACATCTGTTGTTCACAGGCTTTGAGCTGTCTCGTGTTTGGTTAGATTTGTAGAACCGCTTGTACTTTCCGAACCGAGTGTCCATGTCAGCTAGCTTCTTTGACATGGCGGCAATGCATTGTTGCAGCTCTTCTCTGCTTGGCTCCTTCGCAGTTGTGTCTGCAGATCTTGTTGCTCTTGATGTTCGCGGCTTGGAATAGTCAGCTCGAAGGGTAACTGTCTTCATTGATGAACCAACATCCTCATGTCGACTTGTTTGAGCCATCGACTGAGATTTTCGTCGGTTCACTTTGTACTCATTTCCTTTCAGAATTGAGAACAATCTTTCAGTTCCCATCTCTCCTAGATCAGCTCAGCTTTCATGGATATTGGTGAAGGTATCCCACTCAGCTGGAAGTGCCTG
This sequence comes from Schizonepeta tenuifolia, assembly GCA_029490685.1. Taxonomy (NCBI): domain Eukaryota; kingdom Viridiplantae; phylum Streptophyta; class Magnoliopsida; order Lamiales; family Lamiaceae; genus Schizonepeta; species Schizonepeta tenuifolia. Next base: position 20,292,825 of record CM055958.1, on the reverse strand, counting down.
TAATACTTTGAGGTTGATTTCTCTCAAAGTATACTTTCCTCTTCGGATAGACTGGATCCTTCTGATGATCTCCATGAACTGCAGCTCCATCTGATCGATGGTTTCGTCCATTTTTAGAGTGAAGTTGTCAAAATCTTGACATGCATGGGAGAACTTGTTCTCCTTGGTTTCGTCACTTCCTTCACTCAAAGATGCCAAAGTGTCCCACATCTCTTTAGCAGTGTTGCACTCCTCTATCCACGGAAGATAGTCCTGTCCAACTGTGGACATGATAGTGTTTTGAGCCCAGGTATCCAGCTGGCTCACTTTAGCTTCCTCAGAAGTGTAGTCTTCTGGAGAATTGAATTCCACCACTCCAGCGGTCAGCGTCCGCTGCGATTAAAAATTCCCAAATTACATAACTCCTCCGTCGAGCCCTAATTTCCTCACTATCATCCCTCTCATCCCTCACTATCAGCCCTAATCGCAATCATCCTGATGGTCCCGATACGAGTTACTGGTGTATGGGGGGGGGGGAAATACACCAGTTAGGATTTTTCAACTTTGAAAGCTTATCCCCCAAAACTTCAACTGAGTAAAGAAAGTCTCAGCTGGAATCACAAATGAGTAAGAGAACTCAGCTGTGAGAGTGGTGCCGTGCGGAATGTGGTAGAAATTATACTCGTAAAATAACTCACGCTTTTGTGCAAGGTCGGTTAATAACCAAGACAGTTGATATGTAAAGATGTAGTTTGTATGCCACTTAGTCAGTTGAAAATACAATAGGTAACTGAACAGAAATAAACACAGACACACAGGATTTACGTGGTTCGGAGAGAACTCCTACGTCCACGGGAAGATGTGAGTCCACACACCTCAGTCCAAGTTCTTCTGGACAGTTCCACACAGCTTACGCGGGCTGTGCAACCGTTGCAATAAGTTTCCGGGTACTTATCAACCTATGTCAAGTTTGCGGGTACTTGACAACCTAACTACTCAATTAACGGAAGAGTATGATCCTAACAAACACTTTTTAGGGTGTGTACGTGGGTGGGTTTTCCAACTACAGCTTGAACACGAATGTGAGCCGGATCTATGGCTTGAACGAATGAACACTCAAACTAAGATCTAAGACAGATTATAATTCTATGAACCCTCAGCTACTAATGTTCTACCACTCGGAACTCTCAGTTGCTGATGCTCTTAGAATGTGATTTTGCAGATTTTCTTTGCTCTTGTTCCTCTCGTGACTGCACTTCAAGTTTTCTCTATCTCGTCTCACATGTCGAATGAATGAATGCCTCTATTTATAGGCGGAGAGAATCGACTAGCCGTTGGAGGAGCTGTCGATCTCTGTTCTTTGATAGTGATGGCTTGTCTCTCATCTCTGCAGACTTTCCCAATATAGCATATGTGCTCTTCTGCTTTCCATCTGAGACAACCTTGTGTTGGGTCAAATGAGGTAATGACTGAACGGTCAAACCTTCATGTGACTTCCTTTTTGAATTTCAAATTCAAACCTTTCTGACAGTCAACCTTGGATAGTCGGTTGAAAATCTTGATCTTCATCTGAGTGGTCTTCAGCTGATGTTCTGACTGAACCGTTGAACTCTTAGCTGACTTTAAACTTCATGTTGAGACTTCTTTATAACTTCCCCCTTCTTGAAACATTCTCTTTATCGGATGGCATTCTATAGCTGATGTTCTAGCTGATCAGTTGGCTTGAACTCTCAGTTGTCAAAAAGTATTCCCCTATTTTTGGCATAACTGTCTCATCAGATAGAGTCTTGTAACTGATGTTCCTCATCTGATCTTCCATCTGGGGTTGTATCCGAGTGTTGCTATGTTGCCGTCTTCAGCTGGAGATCTGTAAAGATAAAATCTCAAACATTGCTCAAACAGTGAGCCTAACTGCTAACATTAGAAACTGGCAACATCTACTCGGTTGGGGTCAGTTGGTTTTAGAATTCATCAAAACTCATACTAATTAATTTCCCAACACATCCCTTCGCCGCCGCCCCCAATTTCTCCACCGCCGGCTCCGCCCCACCCCTCCCACTCCTCCACCGTTATATTCTTCCTCCACCTTTCCATCCCATCCCCATTCACTCTTCCTCCACCTTGTTGTTCCTCCGCCAACTGGTCCTCCACCGTTCATTCTCCTCCGTCCACTTCCACACCACACCACCGCCTACTGCCACATTCCCTTGCCGGTACGTCGCCCGTCGCCTCCGTTCACAGCAACGCGCGCTGGACCCCTAACACGTTCGCAGCGGGTGCAGCACTCCAGCAACCGCTGGGATTCTTACAGTGAGCTCCAGTTTCGTGCACAATTCGAGCATGGCCCCCCGGATGAAGAATCCAACTCCTCAAGAGGAAGCTCCCGTCGATTACACTACAAGGTTACAATGTCCATTTACTCTTATGAATAAAGATGAAGCTATTATCTTTAATAAGTTTCAACAACATTATGTTACGAACCTCCGTTATCTAGATTGGGATTTGATTAGGGATCTTAAGCTTGAGGAAGAAGTTACTGGATATTTGAAGGTGTTGGGGTTGGATCATTATGCAACAAATATTGACTATTGGGGTTATGATAAATTGTGTTATGAGTTCTTGACTTCTTTTGAAGCGGGTGGGGATAAGAAGAACCATAAGGTCAATTTTAGATTGAAGAACAACAAGTATTCTATCACTTTGACAACGATGAAGAAATTGTTTGGTTTTCCAATAATCAAGGACAACCTACATAAACCTTGTGGATATAATGCTAATATTGATTGGGAGAGGTTGACTGGATTTACTAATTGGAATTCTACGGGTATGCCTGCTGGGTACCTTCAGGATCCGGCATTGTCGATTGTGCACAAATTTATTGCTTATAACGTTTCTGGGAAGCTTGAGGCAAACAAGGTGAATACTACCGAAGTATATTTGTTGACATGTGCTAAAAATAGGGTAAAAGCGGGTATTTCTGGCTTCATTTGGAATGCAATGGCTCAGTGTCAGGCTCGTCCTACTTCTCATGCCTCTTTTGCTCCGATCATCACTGGAATAGCTAAAAAATATGGACTTTTGTAAGGAACAACGGTGCCACAAGAAGGTTATAAATCGGTTGAGCCTTGTTGGATCGAAGAAACTAAGCTAAAGGGAGGGCAAATCATAGAAGATCGATTCACTATATTTCCTCCGGCAAAAAGACAATGTGTTGAAAATAAGGTGAACAAAGATCTTGCACATACTCTACGTGTTGATGAGCCCGGGCCAAGTACTCAAGTAGAAGGACATAATGAAGAAGAAGAAGATGGTGGAGATGAAGAAGAAGAGGGTGGAGGTAGAGAAGAAGGAGAGGGTGGAGGTGGAGGCCCCCAACAACCTCAAGGGATTGATATTCAGTCCTTCTGTGCTCATTTCGACACTTCAATGGCTTCATTTCGTGAGGATGTGACATCACAATTCACATCATTTAGGCAAGATGTGCAAGCCGGATTCGAGGTTTGCGACATTTAGTACCGATGTCTACTCGAGATTTGACGCTCAACGTGCGCAGATGGCGGCGTTGCAATTTCAATGGAATGCTTGGAGTGCCTACAACCCGTCACAACAACCACCACAACAACCACCACCTTAGGTATATATTTGGTTTATGTTTGATTATGTTTGCAATTTCGTTATGAATTTGTTTATTTTTTTGTGGAAGTTGGTTTGTGTTTCATTATGTTTTTTATGATTGTATTGTGCAATGTATTTCTTTGATGATGAATTTGTGGAAGACGGTTATGTATTTCTTTATGGAAGTTGAATTTGATTATTTATTTCTTTGATGATGGTATTGTGCAGATAACTGGAGCTGCAGAAGGCTGAGTCCCGTGGTCGCTGGCATCCCAGCAAACGCTGGGTTTCAATACAGAGAGCTCACTTCCAGTTTTTTTTATGTGTTTTGCATCGAACTTGTCTCGTATTTCAATTTGTATTTGAATTATCGTATTTGATTTATGTTTGTAGGATTATCGTACTTGATTTATGTTCGTAGGATTTTTGTACTTGATTTATGTTCGTAGGATTATCGTATTTGGTTTGCCGTTTATCTAAGTAGGATTATGGTATTTCATATCTCATTGTTTTTTTTAATCATATTTCATATCTTATTTAGGTAAGATATGCAAGCCGGATTCGATTACCAAAACAATCACCGTCTTTATTGCCAACATCAATATCTGAACTTGGTCGTAAAGTTCCATTCATCTTCGTTTTCCATTTCTTCTTGCATTGCTTCTTCCATTTCTTCATCTTCAATTTCTTCTTCAAATCTGTCACGAGTGTCCATTCTGCGTATAAAAAATAAGAACACAACCATATGAACACAACTCAACAAATAATATACATAAATTCAAAATAATATAGAACACAATCATATGAAAATAACAACATAATACGAAATAGTCAATATCCAAAAACATGTTCAAAATCCAAAACAACTCAAGTCACCACCATAACAACATCATGTTCAAAATGTAAAGACAACCAACCATATTCAAAACAAAGAGAAAACAAAGAGAAAACAAAGTACTCGACTTAAAGCAACTATCATCTTGAGAAAGCTTGTAATCTATCCACATGGCTCGTTCCTCAACCGTCATCTTCAAGAAATTATCCTTTAATGATTTGGTATTGAGCAAGTCAAAAGCCTTCATACGTATGTGATTCTCCAAATTTGTGATCTCCTTGATGGCATCCCATGTAGTATAAGTTCTTTCTCTTTCTCGTTGCTCAAGTTTCTCATCCCTTTTTCGCAAGAGCTCATGAACTCCATCCAAAGTGGTGGTTAGTTTTTTAATCTCATCCATGACTTCATTAGAGCTACCACTTGATTCAAATTAACCTCTACTCTTTTCTTGGGTTGATTTCTTTTTTGAGTTGATACATCGGAACCGGACACTTGAGGTTGAATCGAAGGTTGTGTGAAACCAAGTGGTGTCTCATTTTGAGAGAGATTTACGAAGACCTCATTTTCAACATCATAAGAAAGATCTTCAATTCGTGCCTCACTATGATGATCTTCATCTACTAATGATGTCCTTGCATCCGTAGTACCACTACCCAACCCAATAGAGTTTCTTCCCACGGCAACACCATTTCCTAGGGCAAGCTCCAAATGCTCATAATCAAGAACTTCCGCATAGCGCAAGCGCCCGTCTTTTGGGTGAGTCTAACATGAAATAAAGAAAAATTGATGAATAACTACATTATAAGCAAACAACATATAATGGAAATTATTGCAATAGTAGAAGCATATCTTTAAGTAATCATCCCATACTTCATTCGGAGCCGTAAACCTTTTAGTATTCGCATCATACCCAAAACCCGAGCTAAACTTCTTAAGATTGCAATAAGAGAACCAAGTTTTCTTAAGCGATTTGAGGTGGCCCGTGTATTTGTCATAAGTCTTATTACATTTGAGTTTCTCGTTAAGTTGGGGAAGTATTCTCTCCTCCACCGTTTGCTTACTAAAAATTCCACTATTGTCACGCCATCCATTACGTGCGGCATCGGCTATGAGCTCTAAGAGTAACTTACTTTGTTGCTTAGTCCATGATTCATAAGATACCCTCTTTTTTGTATCTTGTTGTGAATCTCTCATTCTTACTTCTATAATAAACACAATACATATATATACAAGTATATATCACACTTCTCATGTTGAAAAGTATAACAACCAAACCAATAGCATCCAACCAATATCATACTTGATGTTCAAAAATCTCAAAACTAAACAAATAGCATCTAACCATTATCATACTTCATGTTCAAGAATCTCAACAAAAGCAATTAACTATTCAAGCAATACATGTTCACATATCTAACAACAAAAGCAATAGCATTTAAGAAGAGCAAGAGCAACAAACAAGTGTAATAAGAGCAACTAACAAGTGTAAAAGAGCAACCCAAGAGCAATGCAATCAAATGTAACAAGTGTAATACCTTTGTGGTGGAGAGAGTCCAAGGATTATTGTATTTGGAGTGGAGAGACCTTCTTCTTCCTCTTCTCTACTGAGTTTTTGGCTTCTTACCGAGAAAATGGTAATTGTGTCTGTCTGATCCCGAATATAGATTAATTGGGGACGTTTCATATTCCAGCGCCCGCTCAACCCTAGCGGACGCTCATAACATTCCAGCGGTCGCTGGGTCCCCGCGTGCGCTGGGTTGCTAATAGAATTGAATTTCGACGGGGTGGAAGTCGGAATTCATGCTTAACAAATTTTGGAATGATTTCCACCAAATTTCTCCAGAATTCCATGTCCAAAGAATGTTCAATACACCAGGAATTAGATTCTATATTTGAATTCTGTGTTGAATACACGTGGAATTAGATTCCATATTTTAATTCTGTGTTGAATACACCAAGAATTCTGAATTCTTTTAAATTCCACCAGATTCCTTGTTGAATACACCCCCCTAAATATGGAAACAATTAACCCTTCAAAAGTTATAGGGCCTACCACTTTCTATCTTTTTACTCTCGTTTTTTAATAGACGTGCTCAAAACAAGTGAGACTTTGCTATTGGGACAGAAGGAGTACTATATAAATTAAACACTAATCCATTTGTCCCATCCATCTTAACATTACTTTTTATGGCTACGCATGATTAAGGTAAAGTGAGTAAATCTCACCATTTTAAAAATTAATTGCTTTTATTTTTGAAATACCAAGATGGATGAAATTGAAAGCCTAGTACTATACATATAAATAAATGTGAAAAAAAAATACTAATAATAGTAACACACAATTTCATGTCTTTTTTTTTTAAGTAAAGATAGCTTAATATTATTACTCACAAAATTTCATGTCATTTTTATGTCGTGAAAATTCGCTTCGTAAACTCTCGCCCATATGCAAATTCAAGCTTTTAAAAATCAATCGGTGAAGCCGAGCCAAGTGAAAAAGTTGAGGCACCGAAAATCTCTCCTTTAAATAGGAGGTCGATGACTCAAAACTCATTAAGGCGAGAATTATCTTCCTATTTTAGTTATAATCTGATTTATTACTAATTTGTTAGTATAGTGATAATATTGTTATATAGAATCATATTTGTGATATCATAAATAACATAACTTGTAGTATCTATTAAAAAAATGGCTTGACTTCCATGTATTGGGTGCATACTATGAGATGGTCTTTGACCCGTCGAATCCGACCTGGTCCAGCCCAAACCCACGACCGTCCAAAGTAAAAAAAAAAAAAAAAAAATCAAAGTGCCACTCCAAAGAATCGAACGCAGGACCTCCTCTCTTGAAGGGAGCTCTAACTTAGAGCAACTGACCCACTGAGCTATTATACTTCGTTTAGTTGTTATTATGAAGGGAATTTATTTACAGTAACACAGGTTTATTTCTTTTGAGATTTCATTTTTATTTTTACTTATTTTGCTTTTTATTTTATTTTTTAATTGTTCTTTTTCATTATTTTGTGTGTCCTACCTATTATACATTTTATTTTATTTTTTTCAGTTTTTAAATTTTTTTTTTTCTTCATTTTTTTGTCTTTTTAAGTTTTCTTTTTGATTATGTTGTATCCTATATTATTCATTTTATTTATTTATTTCAGTTTTTTTAATAATTATTTACTTTTGTAATGTAATATATTTTTTTGAAACATTATCTTTGTTTATATCAATAATGACTTTACTAAATAACTAAAAGTACAAGTTCTCGTGAATAAAAATAACAATCGTCATGAACAAAAGTAATGTTTTTGAAACATTATTTTTCTTAATAGCAATAATTACATTTGCTTAGAACAATAATTCTTAACCAAAGAACTACAAGTACGAGTTGTCGTCAACAAAAATAAATATTGTCGTGAAGAAAAAGTAATGATTGCGAAACATTCCATCTCTTTATCTCAATAATTATTTGATCGATTACTAAACGTACAAATTATCATGAATAAAAGTAAATATTATCGTTAAAAAATAGTTATGAAATGTTAGTAAAAAATTAATGTTAGGGTGGTGTGCCACTGGGATTCAAACCCAGATGGGAAAGCAACACCACTCGGCACTTAACCATTAGGCTAGAAGCCTGTTTGATAATTTAATGTCAATAATAAATATAAATAGGAATATACTCCGCATTGATAAAAGAGTTGTAACTCGGGGAAAACGAACTCGGGTGGAACAAATAAAAAGGTAAAGCCTCTACCACCGCGCTAAAACCCATTTTAATAAATGTATGCTGGACTTTTATATAAATATAATACATCGATATTAAAAGAAAAAGTTATTTCTCGGCCCGTCACGCGCCACAATTAGCGTTTGTACCCACGCGTGCCGAGATTTGGGCCTCCTTTAGCTGATCCGTGGGTGGTTATTCTAGTCGGGTCAACCCGTTTCACTTTATGCATTAGTGCATGGAAGTTTTCGTAAAAAATAAAAATAAAAAAATAGAAAAACATATACGCAATGATTGTGCAGAATATCGAAAATAATTTCTAAAAGCAAATTAACTCATAAGGTTCAAATAAGCCCGACCCGACAAACTGATCCAACTCTAGATGGTTTTAGGCGTTTTAAGTAGAGTAATTCTAAACATAATCTCCATTTTACTCTCTATAGCCCCTTAAATAAAAAGATTAAAATTATAATAAATGTACAATTATATCCCGATAGCCCCAATAATTATTATTAATTAATAACTAAATTCTGAATAATGGATAAAAGAAAATTGAATGATTGCATAAACACAACTAAAAAACCGAATTGTGTAATTCTTTAACCTCCAAAACCCATCCAAATCCAGAAATATGAAGAAAATAAAATCAAAATTTTGAAGCAATGTCATCATCTTCTAGTGAAGCAAACCCCCAAAACAATCTTGAAGTTTATGAAGGACACCCATTTCCATGTATAAGGACAAAATCCACGAGTAACACACAAAAATTGAAACCAAAAATGGAGGAGGTGTTGGCTTCCAATGATAATTAAGAACAAAATCCCCCACAAATCGAAGATGAGACTTAAAAGAATAGATAAGATGACGACGATAAATAATTTCTAAATAAGTGTACTCGTGAAGTCGACGGCCCCAAGTCGACGATTGGAAGAAGAATGACTGATGCTTGACTTTTGATTTGCCCTATTTTCATAATTGTATTGTGTATTTTCTTTATGGATTTTAAATTTTGTTTCCAATTCTTTGAAATCGTAATTCTCTTGTATGGGGGTTATTCTTCAAAACATTGGAGTTACGTACACTTAAAGGGGCTACAAGCCTATACAACCTACAAGGCATAAAAGAGGTTAATGGTTCATTTTATTGTTATTATGATTTTAAATTATGGGGCTATAGGGATAAAATAAAATCTTTATTATCATTTTAATTATTTTTTTGATTAAAGATTATAAAGAGTAAAATGAGGACTATATTTTGAACTACCTTTTTAATTATCTGATGTGATTATGTGTTGGGCCGACCGAAAAAAAGTAAAAGCCCTACGGGCTCGTATCGGCCCGACCCGACTTGAAAATATTATAATATACTATATAAATTAGTTTTGGGTAATTTTATTCAGTCACGAGGCTCTCGCTAGTTCAAAATCTCTTTTCTCTCTTCATAGCCTCCGTAATTTATTATAAATAAAATTATTTATGAATAGACATTTTTATCCTTATAGCCCCAATTAACAAACCCTAACAAAAATTAACAAAAGTCCCCTTCATATATTGTCCGGACATAGTATGTCCGGACATACTATGAGTTTAATTACTATAAAGATAGGGCGATGCTATTCGAACATAGTATGTCCGGATATAACCGGTTCAATCAAGAAAAAAATCGGCGGTATTCCCCCACATTCACTCCCCCTAAAAAATTTTCCTCCCATCCCCCAAAAGTCTCTTCCTAATTAAAACAGTAGTATTAATTAAGACCATATTTCATCGAAATAAACATCTTTTCTTTTCTTCTAATTAAAATTCAAAAAGAGTATTATTGTACATTCATAAATGACGGAAATTAATGAAAAAAATATTAATTAAAAAATTGTGTAAATTAGTTTTTTACTTGATTGAACCGGTTATGTCCAGACATAGTATGTCCGGATAGCTTTATCATCCCCACACTTCTTTAATTCTTATGGAATTAAATTTGCTGCCAAATGCATATCAATTATCCTATTTACCTTTTCTGTTTCCATTCCCCAAAGCCAAAAAAACATTTTCCTCTAAAAAAAAAATTTGTATTTGTGACGAGTAATTGATCACATTTTGAGATGTAAGTCATCAGATTGAGGCTTCATAGCCTATCTTTATAGTAATTAAATTCACGAAACTGTGTTTTCTTTTTATTCTTTCATTCATACATTCTTAAGAGTGATAAAACTGCAACATGTCATTGTAAAGGCGATGAAAATTTTTCATTAAAATTTTATCGTAGAATCAAAATGTCTTTCTAAGTCGCGAAAAAAAGACCAATAATATAAAAATCTCACAATCAGAGCAAGAAATTGGGCACTTGTTTTAATAATGAAGGATGGTTGGGGCTTTGATTTTCCAAGGTTTTATTAGTATCATGAGCTACAAGGACAAAATTAAATATTTATAAATATTTTTATTTTTAATTACTTATAGGTGCTATAAAGAGAGAAAAAGGAGCTATAAATAAAAGGGTTAATTGCCAAAAAATTCTCCACCTTTTCAAAATTCTGGTTTTAATCATCACTTTCTAAATCTGCCTCTAAAATCTCAACCTTTTAATTTATCTGATTTTTCCCGCAACAATAACTTTCCCCCCAAATTAACGATGAGCTAGAAGTTGGAAATGCCTACGTGGCAAATCATCCGGACAAATGAAACGACTTTTTTTATTAAACGACATACGTCGTCGTTTAATGGTAAATAAAGACTTGGGTTAACTGCCAAATAATTCTCAACCTTTTTATAAATACACAATTGCAAGCTCAATATCGAAAACGATGAGAGAGAGAACTAGGGCTTTTCTTGGTCTACTGAAGAGTCAAGCATCTTTGATATACACAAGGCAAAAAATTATGGATAAAACGACATCGTCTTTGATATACACAAGGCAAAAAGCCTGATGGGTTGGATGGGTTTAGGCGGATCTAGAGCTCTACATGTTTATACTACATTAATATAACGAAATAGTAATACTTTAGATTAAATTCAAACCTTAAAAGTTAGCAATGATAATAAATTTGAAATAAAAGAAATCTTTATTTAGCTTAGGCTTTATTGGAGTGCTGCTCCCTTAACATCTTATATAGGAAAAAGATGACTAAAAAATTAACTTTTTTTGTATGTAACGTTTAAATATTATAATCAACAAAATGAAAAGGACAAAAAGAGAAAGTGAAAGAACCAAATTGGTGCCTATTGGCTATGCTAAAAGCCCCCCCACAAATGTTGTGAGTGTACAAAGTGGAGCATGCCACCTTATTACATAGCTGCCTCGAACTATCAAATTAATTATATAAAAATAATCGTCATTTTAATTTTTTATAAAAAAATTGAATGGCTCAATGATAAAGTCGTATAAAGTAAATGTTATTAATTTACAATAAATTAAGGAAAACTAAAGTGAGTGTTAAAAAGAAGGATACATATATCGTTAAGCAACTATGACAACTTAATTTAATTAGTACAGTACAAGGATTAATTTATTTGGCTGATAAATATTTTAATGCTGGCCAATTTTTATGATCTGATATTCTGAGAAAATTTAGTACTAATGATTAATGATTGAGAAAAAATCATTTCACTTCAATTTTAATTTCTATAATTAGTGGAAATTATATGAAGAATTGATAACTTAAAAATGAGTGAAATCCTCACAATTATTGCCTAATCCACCATTTCTTTTTCTTATAGAAATTCGAATAATTTTTCATTTAAACTCCAACGAAAACCATGAATTAAGGATCCCTTTGAAACATCTTTGAATGTATTAGTAAAGTTACAATACACTATTAGGAATAATTGCCCTCATAATACAATCCGTTACTCGAGTTGCAATTAATTTGTCCATAATCGAATATGTTGCAATCAGATAACTATTTTTGAATCATTTAAAATTACACCACTCTCGATTTAATTCAGCGATATTTGTGAAAGATAAAAGGTGCATTGCTCAAAATAAAATGAAACATGCTGATACAAATATAAATCTATTTATTATAATTTTGTGATCCTTAAATTTACTTGAGAATTCAAGAATGACATAAATTCTTCAGTACGCATTGCTGTTTTTTCTATAATTTTCTTATAGCAATATTAGTAAGTGTTTGGAAGATCTTTAAGATAGGAAAAAACATTAGACCTAATTATTTAGGTTAATGGCATGTAAATTTCCAAACTTTTTGAGTTGTCTCGTTTTGCACTTCAGAAAAAAAATCTGTCTCATAATTTCCAAACTTTTAATTTTGTCTGTTTTTGCTATTGGACTCATTTTCCGGTGATTCTAAGCTGACGTGGCGGTCGGAAAAATGACGTGGATATCTTTAATTAAAAAAAAGTTTATGGCCTATAAATTTCTAAACTTTTTGAGTTGTCTCGTTTTGCACCCAAAAAAAAAAATTGTTTTACAATTTCCAAACTTTTAGTTGCGTCTGATTTTGCTACTTGAATCGATTTAATTGAAACAACGTCATTTATTCAAGCTTGTAACTTGAATTAGAGAAATACACATTGCTTATTTCTTATAAATTTATCTTGATATTTATATCGGTAAGAGTATTGTTCCGATAGATAACTCTTCCATAGAGTTCATTAATATCTGAGCTCATTAATTTACCCCATCTATCTTAATGATAGGTCTTAACTCGGGAGGAAGAACTGGTAATAGACATAAAATCATCCATTCTGGTTCTATATTTGTTCGAAGAAAATGCTTAGCCAATTCCATGCATTTAGCTAAAAAATTCATTCTTCTTCCAACCTTTCGATCTTCCCATTCATTCCCCGTGGACCCTTCTTCCCTCAACTCTTTCCATTCTACCAACGAATTTTCTAGAATAATGTTTAAATCTAGATCGGCTAATTGTTCTCGAATATCACCTGCACTGGTAGAGATTTCTCGATAGGAACGATCCAGACGAGCTTACTTCGATGGAGTTGCAGGCCCAAGGCCAATTCCTTCCTTGGGTCCTATATTTATTCGCTCTACATTACAGTCAGACGAAAGTAGACCAGCCAGGATCTACAATACCCGCTTACCCACCCTTACTTTTGTCATAAACTTGATTATGAGATTGCAAATATCAAGATAAATTTTATATAAGAAATAAGCAATGTGTGTTTCTCTAATTCAAGTTACGGGATTTATTAAATGACGTCGTTTCAATTAAATCGATTCAAGTAGCAAAATCGGACGAAACTAAAAGTTTGGAAATTGTGAGGCAATTTTTTTTGGGGTGCAAAACGAGACAACTCAAAAAGTTTGGAAATTTACAGGCCATAAACCTTTTTTTTTAAATTAAAGATATCCACGTTATTTTTCCGACCGCCACATCAGTTCAGAATCGCCGGAAAATGAGTCAGGTAGCAAAAACAAACAAAATAAAAAGTTTGGAAATTGTGAGGCAGATTTTTTTTCTGAGGTGCAAAACGAGACAACTCAAAAAGTTTGGAAATTTACAGACCATTAACCCTAATTATTTAATTAATAGGTAATGATATTCGGCCACACTGTGGCCAGCCACACGAGCTAAAAATAGTAATATATGTTTTTAAAATGGAAATATACCCTAATTGAGAAGCATAAACCCTAAAGAGGAAATATGATTATTTCTATTTTTATAGTCAACTTTCCTTTTTTTACGCGTGTGGCCGGCCACAGTGTGGCTGAATATCTTTATTCTTAATTAATATAGTGTTAATTTATATTTTGATTAAAAGAAAGGGTTGCATCTTTAATCTTTAAGCTAAAAGGAGCCACAGCTGTCCTTATCATAAAATGTGAGTGGCCAGTTACGTTTGTCTAAACATTGACATGAAGACAAATAAACTCGACTGGACTTTGTAGCAATGAAGAAAATAAAGAAAAAAATGCTACTCATATACTACTATAATAATTAAAGAAAAATGAAAACAAAAGGCTACTACAGTAGATTTCTGTGCAGCTATTGGTCGCACGAATCTGATATGCCGCAGCGGATAACTATCACCAATCAGAAGCTGTGGATCAGCAAACAAGTGTACATTCCGTCTTATTAATTTATTATTGATTATTGATTTCATTTCAATACTTGGTGACGCGACATTGTCATGACATCTTGTTGGGACCCACCTCACATGCCCCCACCTAAGCCCTCCCCATTATTCTTATAAACAAACACTGGGTCCACCCCGGTGCGGGGACCACTTGTATAGGTGGTAGGGGTAGATTGGGAAAGTTGAGAAATATTAGAGGGGAGAGAGAGAGAGAGAGAGAGAGAGAGAGACTGTGAGAAATGAATGAGAGAGAGAAATGGTGAATGTGGGAATCTGGCTTTTTGGTGTAGTTTTTGCACCAAACAAAATATGCATACGCTATAGTTTACTGTAGCGGATTTCGATTTGCTCAACTGCTAGAATATGATTTTTTGTTGGGTGGGGGATAGAATATGAAGAAAGAGCTAATTCATTCTGCTTGTATTAAATATTGCCAATTTTCATAATTTTTATTTTTATTTTTATTTTTTATGTTATCGTTGTAATTCTCCTAGGACTTGTAAGAGGGAGACTCGTGGTTCAAGTGTTGTGTATGTGTTAAATAAATTTTGATATTAATTTTTAGTTAACTGATTATTAGGATTTATTATTTCATAATTAAATTTTACTCTCTCCGTCTAGAATATTATTTCCACTTTTGTCATTTTGTCGTGATATTAATTTTTAGTTAAATTGATTATTAGGATTTATTATTTCATAATTAAACTTTACTATCTCCATCTACATTTTTATTCTCATTTTTGTCATTTCGTTCCGTTCACAACGTTCTTACCACTTCTATTTATAATATAATAGGTTTAACATAATACATTATATTTAGGCTTTTAATTTTCACTTATATCCACACACAACAATACTCATAACTTCCCACTATTTTATTAAAATTCGTGCCGTACATGTGAAAAAAATTAAAAATATGTAATGTTAGTGACTAATGTTTATTTCTTAAAATTACAAAAAAAATTAAATTTAATAAAAGTATCACGTTTGACCAAGTTCAGGGCAAAAGAGACAACATCCACCTTCACAAAATAGTACTACAGTAATAAAATTTTGTGTCTTTATACGTGGAACAAAATTCATACTACAGCCTACCAGATATATCTAAATTGATTTTCATTTTTCACAATATGTCAAAATTAAGTTCACAAGAAATGTTAGACCGTGTCTTAAAATTTTCATCTAGCCAAATGTTTATCTTATTTAAGAAAATAATAGAAACAAGAAACAAGAAAATATATTTTTGTTTTACCACATTTGTATAAGCGTTTGGACAAGGTTGCTGTGTGCGTAACGGACATTCCATGAGGGTGATGCAAATGCCATGTGCAAGCGCAAGTCATATCAAGATCCTTACGCCGTAATCAACAAGAAATTGAAAATAGGGTTAATTGTATCTAAATTCGTCACGTTTCATCAAATTCGCAAATTGCATTTACAAAATATTTTATTTTTTTGCAATTGAACTCCGATGACCCGTTTTCCCCAAATTAAATCTCGCGTGACAGTCGGACTTGACACGCTGGACATCCCGGACGGCCAAACTCAACGACGTCGTGTTAGCCTCTTTTTCTTTTTAATTAATTAATTCTCCCCCATTTTCCCTTCTCTCAACCGAGCAATTAGGGCTCCATTTCCCCTCCTTCTATTCCCGTCTCCCCCATTTCCCCAATCCGGCGACAAAGCAGAGAAAGACGCCGACGATTGTAGGAGAAAGAACGACGACGACGTATGGATGAGCTCAAGGCATTTGCAGCCAAGTATGAAGCATTGATGATTTATTACCAAGCGAAATTGGCTGAGATTGAGGAGCTTCTTGCCATCACAAACGATCATCTCCACACTTGTTGTTTGAAGGATCAAACATTGGCAGGCAAGTATGAAGAATTGATGATTGAATATGAAGCACAATAGGCAGAGGCCGAGGAGCTTCATGACTTTATGAATAAGCATCTCCATTGCTGCATTGAAGGAGCAAAACCATGATGCATTGGCAACCAAGTATGAAGAATTGATGATTGAATATGAAGCAAAATGGGCTGAGGTCGAGGAGCTTCGTGACTTCATAAATAAGCATCTCCATTGTTGCCGATTGAAGGAGCAAGAATACGATAAAATGTCAGCTAGGTATGAAGATTTTGAAGTAAAATGTGCAGAGAATGCAGAGCTTCGTATCGTGACAAATGAGCATTATAATATAATTAGCAACCTACAGTTGGAACTTAGCTTCATCTATGTGATATTAGCCTTGGTTTGTGTTGTAATAATGTTTGGTTCTTGTTTAATTTGTTTTGGTTCATAAATGAAAGAAGTTTTTCATGTTTTGGATGGTGATAATGTGTGCTCATTATTGTGATGAGATCAGGATTAAAAACCTGTCCCAACTCAAACCATATAGTACTTTGAAAAACATGTTTCCATTCAATCATCATCAATGTTATGAAACAAAATACACAACTTAAGTGTCACCAAAATATAACCAAAATCTTTTCTCCAATCAATCACAAAATACCACAAAATGTTGGTGAATACTAATTTGTTTTCCATAACAAAAGGTTACAAAGTGAAGTTTTTTTGCTCATGTTCAATGGCCTATCTTTGAGATCCAATCCTTCTCTCTTATGTTGAATTTCTCAATTGGTTTTGAGTTGGGGCAGAAGTTGATGCACCATCATTATGCTCTCTTACTCGATGCACATGCTAGACTACATTGGAACCCGGACCATGATAGAAAATGTTTCCCGACTCACCAACAAATACACCAACTCCTCCTCTTTCAATGTTTCTTTCTATAGCAATTCTTGTAGCCACATTGCTTCCTCCAGCTCCACTCCTACCAGTAGCTCCACCTCTTGCAACCCTCTCTCTTACACCTCCACCTCTGCCCCTTGAAACATAAATGCCTCTACCAGCTAGCCTTGCAGCTTGACGTCTTATAATTCCTCCTCTTGCAACTCCTGAGCCACCAGCCCACCTGCTGAAGTTTGACATTCTGTGGCATTTTTTTCCTTAGCAGGCCTCCCCCTCTTGCGCTAAACATAATGAAATATGACTTGTTAGTAACTATAACAACAAAACATAAGTAGTTGAGTGAGAAAAAAATACCTTTTGTTCTGGAGGTTGCACCACATGAGGTTTTGAACAAGTCTGATGAACCCATATTTGTGTCCATCTTTTCTTGTGTTTTTCTTGTTCTTTTTAATCTTTATCGAGTCAAAGTGTGTCTGGGAGGACACAAAGTCGAGAGAAGGTGTGTAGGGAAGAACAGGTGGGATCTTGGGCAAAACCGGTGAAAATCTGTTGTTGAGATGCTGAGATGGCGATACAATGTAAATGGGCATAGGGCTGAAAGCTTGTAGCTGGGCAACATCGTTATATTCAATCTACAAGTCATGAAGTACCTCCCCATATCCTTGAAGCCAACAGACAGAGTACCTGGAGGAGCCAGGATCTTGGTCAACATAGGAAGTGATACAAGATGCAGACATCGAAGTCAAGATGTAAGTCGGAGCAGCTGCATATTTTTTTTTCTCCAAGAAAGAGGATAAGGATGGAAACTTTTCTTTCCCTATCCTAATTGAACGTGATTTAGGAGATATCTACCATGAGAAGGAAATAAATCTCCAGCAATCCATACAAAGGAAGAGGCGGATAAGGATGGAAAGAGTCCTTAATCAACAAGGATTCTAACCTAACCCTAATTCCATCGCCTATATATATGGCCGACTTCATATTGTAACGTGCGAGCTTTAGTGCGAGTTTTAGTTCGAGTTTAGAGAGTTCTTTTAGCTTAGTTCTGCAAATTTACTTTTATATTTCGTTTCCAGTTTTCTGCATAGTTTTTAGTTGTTGACTTGAAGTCAAGACCTCGGTTGCTGACTTAGCTTTTGAGCAGCAACCCGTTCTAGTTTAATTTCAGTCATAATTTCCTTTATATGTTTTGTGATTTCATTTAATATTATGTCTAGCTAAATTTATTGTTTGGGTTGGATGTAGATGATGTGATCGTAAATTACTCGTTCTAAACTCGTGAGGTCTAATTGTATAAGTTCGTTATTTGATTTTATTCCCAAAATACTTAGGATTAATTCTAGACTTAATTGATATTGGTATATGATTGATCACCATCTAGATATTGAGATTAAGTCATTAACAGGATTTGGGATCAAACTCGAGAGTGTCTCTCGTGCCCAAGAAGGTAAAAAGTGTTGGGGAGCAGTCGGTATTGACCTACCTCTTGGCTGTCTCGGGTCTGTTTATTCTTAATGCCTCTTGGGCAGCATCGTTACTGAAGTGTCTTCGTGACTTTGTTGATCAAGAGAGGAGATCTTGCCTTCTAGTCAAGATCTGTAAAATTAGATAGACATAGGCTTGGTGTGTTTATATCGTGACTTCTTGACCATTAGGGTATAAACTAATCTTTGTCTTAAACCAAGTAATGAGATCAAGTAATTAAATATCTTTGCACCAATGAACGAGTAATGAGTAATCAAGATCACTAATTCGAAATCCAAACCAAACTTATTTGCTATTTGATATTTCACTTGTTGAGTAACATGTTATTGAGATACATTTCAGCCAAAACCCCTTTTGTTGAGCACTACCTGAAGAGCAGATCTACGCCAAGTTCCTTGGGTTTGACCCCACTTGCCATTAGCTACTACCTTGTTGGGCAAGAGTTGTTTTATAAATTCATTTGTGCGAAGAGTGTGACGACAGCGCTTCGTCAAAGTCCTGCTGTTGTGGTTTGTACCTTTACAGTTTGAGCAATATTGTGTTTGACCTCTCTGACTCATCTTTGATGGATTTCTTGGATTAGGCTCACCAGCAGATCGGATCCTCTTCTTTTTAGGCCTACCAAGCATTTTCCTCACTCTTGGAGGCTTGACTATGAAGCCACGTACTTCTAGCCACATATTTTCACCATTGACAGGTTCCAATCCATGCTCATATGCTTTCATAAACCTCTCCACAATGTAATATTCATGCACATACTCAACAGGGTAATATTCATGCACATACTCAACAGGATCCAAGCCTTTATAACTATATGCAGCTATTGCATGGGGACATGGTATACTAGTAACATCCCAATCTCTACATGTACATGTTTTATTTGGCAATGACACTGAATACTTATGCTCATTATGATGCACTTCAAATTTTTCATAAAGAGCAACCTTTGTATGACAGTTTGCACTCTCAATCATGGCCTCTTCAAGTTTTTCCCTAATGCTTGGACAAATCCTATCATTTACCCTACCCACAGCCTCTTTCAATTTCACTTGCCTGCTCATGAGATTACATCTAATTTCCTCTCACATATGTATCATATGCTTGCCTCTTGCATTTAAAATATATCCATTAAAAGTCTTAGAGATGTTGTTAATGTAAGCATCACTTTTGTAATCTATAGAAAAGAACGCCTTACATAATTTGTGTGTATCTTTGCTGATGAAGTCTTGGTATGCATTCACACTTTCCCTTTTCAGTTCATCCAAAGACAGTATTGCTCTGGATGTGAGCTTCTCACAATCTTCATAAAGCAGTTTTTCAAGGTTTGGCCAGTATGATTTTTCCTCCAGTTCATCCAAACATGCCTTGCACAGTTTCTATGCTCGGCAAGAGGAATCAATGACTTCACTTCCTTCTCTAGACCATGAAAATAAACATAAAACAGATTAAACAGATTAGTACCCTTTGATGAAACAGATTAACCAAAATAAATTTAAAGAACTACCTTCTTTTGATCACTTATCCAAGTGTAACCCCGACTATCTCCAATACCAATGTCATGAACTACCAATTTTATAAACCATTCCCAACAGTCCTCATTTTCCACCTCAACAACTGCCCACGCTGTAGGATACATGTGGTCATTGTCATCTTTTCCAATAGCACATAGCAAGATCCCCCCAGGTGTCTCTTGAGATGGCAACCATCAAGACCAATAATTGGTCTACATCCCTGCCTAAAACCCTTCACCAAAGCACTAAATCCCATATAGGGGGCCTAAAACACATGATCATCTCCGAGTAATAGCTCAAACCTACCCTCTCTGTCTCAGCTCAGCGAGATACCTCCTAATCAGCCCATAATGGTGAACAACTGTACCTCTCACCATCTCATTTGCAAGAGACCTTGCCATGTATAGTCTATCTTTTGGCATCTCATACCTATACCTATCACAAATATCTCTCTTCAACTCATCTATAGGCCAAAATGGCTTCTGTCTGTATTTAGCCAAGTATCTCATATCAATCCATTTAGCAGTAAGTAGCTTGTTGCTAATATGCCTTGCACAATGATGCTCTCCCCTATATGTTTTGATACAGAAAGAAAGGTTTTTCCTCACTACACTGGCATAAACCTTCCATGGACATGGTGGGGTACACCTAGCCTCACACTAACTTTTAGAAACTCTTCTAAACCGTACAAACTTACACTTTCTATTGAATAATTAGTTAAAGCTCTCCTACACTCCAAACCATCCTGGAACCTCATCCCAACCTGCAGTCTTAGTGTTTTATAATCACATTTAGGATCATAAACCATCCTACTCTTGCGCAATGCAGCAACATCATTATCTGAATCACTCTCACTAGATTAGAAATCTACATCAGAATCTTCAAATTCAAGATGCTGCTTCTTCTCCTTCATCATATTCTGGTGGAACAAATTCACTCAACAACCTATTTAGTTCCTCATCTCTGGTCTCTCTGAGCTTCCTTCTAGATTCCATGTATTCCTCATCACCATCAACTAATTTATCATCTGCCAAACCATCTTCCACCTCAGCCCACCATTCATCAAAATCAGGAATCTCATCCTCTGAATTTTCATTCTCCTGCCCCTCCAAGTTTTCATCCCCCTCTTGCCCCTCATTCTCCTGCCCTCACTCTCCTGCCCACTCAAGTTTTTTTGACTATCAAGTATTTGGACATCAACTAACCCTCCATGCTCAAGCCCCCCTTCATTTCCCCTTGCAGATATACCATGCTCAACCTCCACTTGAGTCACAATTCCATCAACATCAACATCTTGTGTTTCAGTCACATCTTGATAATCTAAATGTACAAATTTTGGTGTAGTGGACACGTTTGTTTCAAGTCTCCCTGACTTATCATCCACCCAATCCTGAACATACACATGAATAACTGAAATTCCATATTCAGTTAAAACCTTCATCATACGGCCTAAACACACTTCATCTTCTATCCACCTGAACATATTAGTCCTAGGTAGTCTATACCACAATTTATGCCAAGAAGCATATCCTAATGCCTTAACAATTCTATGCAGCTTATCAACAGCAAATGAACTCCGTTTCAAGTCATACACAGCCATAGAAAATCCATTCATATAAACATCTCGCTTCTCATTGATGCCAAAATAGCCTCTATAGTGAATTATATCGAGAATAAATCACTGCAAATTAACAATATAAACTAGGGTTAATTGCATACAAATTAACCCTACAAACTAAGACTCACCAAATACAAAATCAAACCAACCTAAAACACTACAAGAATCAGACTTAAAATTAACAAATTACAATAATCAAACGAACCTATCACTCATGTTTCACACAACCTCAATTGAGGAAAAATCGCAAGAAATGGGGAAATAAGGAGAAGTAATGGTTCAAACCATTCAAATGCCAAGCCCCCTTCGTCGTTGTTCAATCTATGCTCGGTTGCCTTTTCCGAAATTGGAAAATGGGAGAGAAGGAAGGAAAATCGGGGAAAAGGAAATGGAGGAGCTCTAATTGCGAAAATGGAACGAAAAAGAGGAAAAATGGGGGAATTGGGGGAAACTTGATAATTAAAAGTGAAATTGCTAACTAAAACGACGTCGTTTCCCCTTAAGCAAAATGTCGTCGTCGAGTTTGGCCGTCTGGAATGTCTAGCGTGTCAAGTCCAACTGCCACGCAAGATTTAATTTGGAGAAAACGGGTCATTGGAGTTCAATTGCAAAAAAATAAAACGTCTTGAATTTACAAAACGTTTCTTTAAAACGATAAGCAATTTGCGAATTTGGTGAAACGTTACGAATTTACATGCAATTAACCTTTGAAAATATTACTCCCTCGTGTATGGTTGAAAAAAGGGTCCCAATATGAAAATTGGTTTCTATTTACTATATTTTTCTCAATTCACATTCTACTTTTCAGAATTTTACCAGAATTTGCATCCCAAACTATGAATAAATTTAGTGGAGGGAGAGAGTATATAAATAAATTAGGTTTCCCTAATCATACAATTTGATCGTGTAGGGAATTTTTTTATAAAACTTCATCCATTGCGATTTTATTTATCTTCTTATTCAAGA
Organism: Schizonepeta tenuifolia; assembly: GCA_029490685.1. Taxonomy (NCBI): domain Eukaryota; kingdom Viridiplantae; phylum Streptophyta; class Magnoliopsida; order Lamiales; family Lamiaceae; genus Schizonepeta; species Schizonepeta tenuifolia. Next base: position 20,270,286 of record CM055958.1, on the reverse strand, counting down.
TATCTCCGTTTTTCTTTGAGTGCATATTTTTCCCTCCATATTGCTACGTGTAATACCCCGATCTTTTGTCACACCCCGACTCTCGAGGTGCGACTTATGAATAACAACAAAACCTAAACAACTAACAATCAACTCAATTTAGGCATTAAAACTTAACTCGATTACGCATTTCTTTTCATGAAGGCTCAAACCATTTACTTTATCTTTCTTATTTTATAGACAACGCTTTGTTCTAAATTCGTTATCTTATGAGGTATTTTATAACTTTTACTCAATTAATATAAATTCTCTTTAATTAATCTCTTGCGAAATTAGAACTTCTTTTTCATTTCTAATTCGATTCTCATTTCTTAACTCAACTATTATTTTTCTAATTATTAACTCGGTAATTTCTCTCGGTTTATTTTTAATTTGCTTGGTTGAACACAATGACCTCAATTAATTATTTTTAATTAACTTCTTTTAACTCATTACTCGATATTTTATTCTATTATTAATTTCTTGATTAACTTATACGAGTACTTAACTTAACTCGTCTAGCATTTCTTCTCCATTCGATTAAAACTTCATTTTTATTTCTTCTCGATTAATTCTTTTAAACTCGGTTTTCTCAATTCTTGCTCATTTATTTAATAAATTCTTCTTCTTTTGTCTTTATCTTTTTAAACCACTTTCTTACTTAACAATTTCTTTGTTATTCAATAAACATTTTTATAAACTAGTTCATTTTATTAGGTAGGTTGCAAAATATCTTTTTGTTGTAGTTTATTAAAAATTCAAGTTTTTGAGTTTTATTACAAGAAAATTTATTTGATATATCTTTTATGCATTTTTTTTTTCATCTTTAATGATTTAAAAGCTTTTGAACTTCAACCCTTTAATTACAAAATTTCTACCTTTATTCATAATTTAAACTAGTACTTATACACACATTATAACATCTAAACATCCAATCTTTTCTACATTATTACAATTAATTTCTTTGAAAATCTTAACATGCAATTCCATTTTTTAACTTATCAACATGTATGATTTTATTAACATATCATACAATCATCTTATGATCAAAACATGACTCAATTCATCAAGAAAATCAACAAAATAAATTCTTCAACATTTCCTCAAAACACACGGCATACATGCATCTCTTTGTGCAATTTATTTCTCAATTTTTCATGCATATAATCTCATTCTCAACATGATAAAAATAATAAATCAAACATCAAAATATCAATAATTCAAAGGATTCACATTTTCCTATTTTTCTCTATAAATTTCGGTATTTATCATATTTTTAGGGTTTTAAATTCTTTTTCTTCTCTTAATTCACCGATTAAACCTAATGTTCGATTCTCCTAACGATTTCTTCTCACTCGATTATCACATGCATAACCTAAGTTTGCCTAAACATAATTAAATATCATGCATGCATAGTTTCTTTCTTTTATGACTTAGAGATATACATATATACAACTTAATCAAATGAATATCATACTTTAAATTAAATGGATTTCTTCTCCTTGGCCTCTTGGAATCGAATTGGAAGAAAAATGGAGCTTCAAGGCTTGAACTTGAATGGAAGAAAGAACTCTTCTTGAATCCTCAAAGAAAAGAATAACATAAATTAATCATCTATCTCTTTTAGGGCTTAAGAGCCAAAATGAAGAAAATAGGGATGATGATTTGAATTTCAATTCAAGAGCTTGAAGGATTATTACCTTTTCTTGAAGATATGAATGAAATGGATAGAGGATGATGCTTTCTACTTCATTTCCATGGATGGTGAGCTTGGATTCATGGTTGCATGGAAGAAAAATCAAATGTAGGTGTGTGTGTGTGTGATGCCGTGAGTTGAGAGAGAGTAGAGAGAATGTTTTGATTTTCTTTGTTGTTTGAGAGAGAGAGAGTTCGAATGAGAGAGAGAGAGTAGTGTGGATGAATGAGTTTTCTCTCTTTGAATAGATTGCATGCAATTTGAAATCCAACACAAAGAATAAAGTGTGATGGCAAGTTGGTGTTGGAAGTTGTAAATGTTTAAAGTGATTGATAGATGGATGATTTGATGTAGTTTGCATGCAACTTTTGTTAATGTCATGTAGAAGACATAATCATCACACTTAATCTTGGAAATTGGAGAGAGATGGGAGAGAGGTGTGAGGTGGCGTGAGAGGGAGAGAGGTGTGTCGACACTTGTCCTCGTCGTGTCATTACGGGTATTAATTACCCGGTCGTAAAGGTTTTCCGGATAAAACGATTAGTATTAATTCCTTTTTATGTTATCAACGAGTCTAACCTCTTCTCGTCTCACTTTCGACACTAAAACATCTCAATCCTATTTCACGTCTCAATTAAAAGATTAACGAATTCGATCATTTAGTCTTTTAAATCTCAAAGAAATTTAGTCGGCTTATTAATCCGTTTATTAATCCTTTAAAGATCAATTCCTCATTACTCTTCTCAATTCTCGGATAAGTTCTTACCCTATCTCAGTGACCTTAGAAGCAATTCTAAGTTCGAAGATTCTAATTCAACTCTATTCTAAGTTCATCGTGTAAATAAATTTCTCGGCGATTCACATTATTCTATCTCAATTAAACAAACTCTTCGGGATTTTTCTGAAATTTAATCTTATACTCATTTTCATATAAACAACTCAACAAGTATATCACATCATCATCATCTCAAATAAATAGAACAGATAAATTCACACAAAACTCACAAAGCATTCTAAACGTTTTACTCATTTCCCTTCGTTTAGAAAAGAAAATTTTTATTCCTAAATTCTCATCTTTTAACTCACTCGGTTAATTATTACGCTCTCTAAAGATATAAAAGCTCGGGGTATCACATCTTTATAAGTCTTTAAGTTCATCTTGATTAAGTTAATGTGCTTTAAATTGTCTGTTAATGTGTTTTTGTGCGTTAAAAATTTCTCGCGAAATTACCAAAATGCCCTTGAGTGTTTTTATGTGATTTTTCTCGTTTCGGTTATCCGATTCGAATATGTGATGAATTTTTTTAGCATGATTATGAGTTTGATTTTGAGTCTAAGTTTCGGAAAAGTCTAATGAGTTTCATTTTTCGATGAATAGTAACTTTTCTCGAGTTTTCGCTATTTGTCAAATTTTTCCGAAATTCATCTAATTAGTATCTTTTGAGTATAAAAGTTCTTTTAAAGCCTTTTGGATATGTTTGAGAGTCAATTGAGATCATCTGAGAAAGATTTGAGTTTATTTTCGAAAACCCTAATATAAATAGTGATTTTTGAGATTTTCTTCGTTGCACGAAATTTAATTTCGAAAACTGGATATCTAGCATTCTTGATTTATTTGGTGAGGTATGAGACGAAGTAGACAGCTTTTGGACGTTGAGAAAGAGTCATGGTAAGTTTTGAATCGTTTGAGAGTTAATCGTTAAACTAGGGAGTTTTTGCACCGAAAAACTTTTGTTTTTCGCTGTTTTTATCGCGAATTTGACTTTGGTGCAACTCTCTCCCTCTATTAATTTCCTATCCTACTCTCAACTCTCTCACGCTCTCCCACTCTCCTCTCTCTCTCTCGTCACCCTCTCCCTCTCTTTCACTCTCTCTCTCTCTCTTCTCTCCTCTCTCATGGTCGACATACATACACACATAGACACACAATTTCTCCATTGAAGAACAAGGTTTCAAGCTATAGAGTTGCGTGGAATCGAGCTCCGATCGTTCTCCTTTTCGAAGACACGTAAGCTCAATCATCCCCTCTCTTTTGTGCTCATATTAAGCTCAACAAACACTCCCTCCCCTCTCTACTTGTTTCGATCGAAATGGTCAAGTGAAGGGAGAATCAAGTTATTTTGATCTTGAGTTTAAATTTTGATCCTTGCATGAATCCATGCATGAAATTTGATGCCAAAATCAAGATCATCCAATCCCTATGATTATCGAAAATTTTAGCTAAATTTAGGGGTTTTTGTGTCTTGAATTTGATCTTGATTTTGATGATGGAATTGAGTTCTATAAATTAATCTAAAATGTTGTGAGTAATCAATTGTGGAAGAAGAAATTGATTGCTTATCTTTCCCTAAATTTTCGCAGACTTGGGGTTAAAATTAGGGATTTTCATTTCGATGTTCTTTGTTGATGAATCGATGATGTTTATGATGGGTTTGAGTATGTGTAAGCATGATTCGATGATCAATTTAAGAGCATGAATTTCTAGTCTATTTTCTTCAAAATTTTCGAAACTTGTGAGTGATAAAAAGCTGTGATTTTCATGATTTTATGTGTAGTTTGTTAAATTGAAGATTGACTTATCAAATTGAGTATATATTGAGCCTATGTTTAAGAGGAATCGCAGAGATGAAATTATTTGCTCAAAAACTTGAAAAATTCGAAACTTTTGTGATCTTTGAAAGTATGATTTTGATGTTCTTGTGTTCAAATTCATAAATTGATGATGAATTATTGAAATTAGAATTATTTGAGGCATTATAGAGCTTTGAATCGTTGAATTCAGATTTCTATGTAAAAATCCCAAATTTTTCGAAGGTTTATGCCTTAAAATGAAGATTTATTATGTTTACTGTTATTTGTCCAATTTGATCAAAGAATTGATCAATTGGAATTTTCTAAGCATGATATAATCTCAAATTTTTAAATTCGGATAAGTTTTGATCAAATTTCTAAAATTTCGAAACTTATAGGATTTTAGAATTGGGAATTTTTTATTTTGACCTTGTATGGTTTAATTGATGTTATCTATGAAATTAGATTTATTTCAAGCATGATAGGGCTTGAAATTTTTGAAATCGAGCATGTATAGGTATTTTTGAGAAAAAGTCGAACATGTATGAGAAATTGAGCATGAGATGTTTTGTTCTTGATGTTGTTTGATGCATGTGATGATTCTATGTTGAGATTGGAGTGAAAATAAGCATGATAGCCTTTTGAATTTCTTGATTTGGAGTTTGTATGAAAAGGTTATGAAAAATCAAAGTTTTGTTAATGAAAAATCGCAAATGCATAAAATGAAGTAAAATAAGTTGAAATTGATCGAGAAATTGTTCAATTGAATTAATTTTAAGTCAGTTTTGAAAGTCTGAGAATTTTCTGAGTATTTGCACATTTTTCAAGAAAAATAACGTATACTTTAACCAGGAAAATTTTGATGTAGGTTTCGAATTTCGAAACCGATTCCATATTTTAATTCTTTGATTTATTTTAAGGAAAATGAAACTATTTTCGTTCAAAACCGATAACTTTCATTTTTCAAGTTAAAAGTCTAACAGTGTCAAGTCAGCATGAATCTGTATTTGAGTCCTGATTGAATTGTGACTGAGATTGTGTTCGTATGATTTAATATGATTTTCTAGAATTTTTCTAAATTTTTTTGAGAAGTTTGGAATTTTTTTTCTTTTTCCGACTATTTATTGAAGTCAGTCGTTTACCTACCTGTGAATGTCTTATTCGTGATGTGATGATATGATTGTGGATGATTTGTGTTAAAAGTAATCGAGAATTTATCTCATAATTTTCTGAAGTCAGTTGACGTGTTAAATCGAGAAATGCAAAGTTTATGGAATGAATAGTAACTTCTTGATTTTTGATATTTGTTTAGGTTTTAATTTGTTTGATGTTATCGAGTTAAGTAGTCGAGTTTGAGGAAGTCTGTTGGTATAGTATCTGATTAGTGTTAGAAATCGAATCCTTTTTCGATTGAGGCGAGTTGAGAGAAGTTAGAAAAACCCGAGTCAAGTAAAAGTTCGAATATCGAGCCTTAGAATTCGTTGCGTTTTTCAAAAAAAGTAGACTCGTCTTATAAGATGTTATTCTTGAAAGAACGGACGGATCTGAGAAGTATCAAGGAAGAAGAAGAAGAAGAAGAATAGTCACAGCTTACCCCTTGTGACAAGTGGGCTTTTTAATTCAGAAGTGATGAATGCTAGTATTATTTACTGATTATTATTACGTGAGTTTTTAAATTAATTGACTTGCCAATATTTGAGTTTTGGTATGTTTAATTATCTACTTGAGGTATTATGAATTCCTGTGTGAGACAGGATAACACGCGTTGTTCTTTGATTATTTAGAAGTGACTGTGAGCTTTGCTTTGGTTAGGCCAGTCATAATGTTTGAGAAGGAGGCCTTCTTCTCGATGTGGTAGATTGATTCATACCTACTGTTATATATATGTTTGACTGCGGCAGTCGTTTTAGAAAAGAAAATATTTTTGCATTCACAAGATAACTGTTTTAAACTGTGTTAACGCTCAGTGGCAAGACAATTCAATTTATGGCTCTATTGGGCAAATTTTCAATTTGTTTTGGCATGTGTTCACTGAGTACTTCGTACTCAGCCCTGCATGTGTTTTCTAAACGTGCAGGTTAGCTTGGATGATGGTGGCATGGATTGCTCGGCAATGTGTTCTTGTTTTGGAGTTGAGTCTTTTGTTTAAACTTGCAGTTATGTGTCTCCATACATATAATTGTGGGACTTGAGTTTATATTTTCGTTGCAGCACTGATATTTTATTCGTGTTTAAACTTATACTCTGATGTTGATACAATGAGCTTCTGTGCTCGATGCATTACCTATTATCCTTAATTCTACTTGACTTCAAATATCTATTTGGAACTAATATCCTAAGTTTGAAAGCATGTTTTATTTGTTACCGCTTTCAATTAATATTCCCTTGTTCCCAAACATATTCTCTTGTTGAGTTGTAGTTTATTCAATCGTTTCACTCTCACTCTCAATGAATTCTATTTGTTCCTACGTACTAAAATTCAGGTTGTGCCACTACGAATCTTAAAAAAATATATTACGGCGCAGGACGTTTTGTAATATGCCAAAACACTTGATCAATTATTTCGAATTTGCCATTTAATTATCATTAGTTTTTGGGCATTTATATAAGCTTGTTGTTTCAAATGATTAGTTTTGAAATATGACAAATTAAGTTATACATCATGCTAAGTCGCAGTTACATCATTAATTTCCTCTATTGAACTAGTTTAGTCAGTTAATCCATGATTACACTGGTGATAATGATGTCTGTTTTTACTCACGCAACTAGCAAGTCTTATGATTATCAATACTATTCTCAACAATAATAATTTTCTTTCTCAAGATATAAATCTGGCAATTAATCATATAAGTGATCATTGGCTAAATTGGAAATCATGACTACAATATGATTAATGTCCGTGTGAGTATAGAAGCATCTGCACTGCATAGGTGCAATCTTAATGCCAATCCTTTTGTAAACTCCAATCCTCCACACAAAAATATTTATTAAAAAAAATATCTCTACAATGTTTCATTTTGTCTTGTAATCTACATATTCAATATTCAATATGCACCATAATTTACTACTTTGTAATATGATAGTAGTTAATATTTGACTACCGTTGGAAAATTAGTAAAGATTTTAATTTCTATCAAAATTCAATTGACCTCAATTGAATAGATGAGCATCAGTCTGTCTTTAGATAGAGGTCACTGTTTGAGCGTAGAGATTTTATCTTTATATGATCAAACTGAAGAAGACAACTCAAGACTGATACGCAGTTCAAGTTCGAGTTGGTCAGTCAGATCACCACTCAGCTGACTCCGAGACTGAACCATGCAGTTCATGCATGTCAAGCATTTCTATCGAAGTCAGACGTCCAGAAGTCGAAGAAAGTAGACTTGGAAGACGGAGCAAGAAGAACTTGAATTCAAAATTCAAATATGCTCAAAAGTACAAGACAACCTGTAAATTTTCTAAAATAGACCGACCGTAGAGACATGCATAAAGCAAGGCTCGCAGTTACCATTTCGGAAAAGTTTGCAAATGAGTAGGTGAAGTACCATGCTTTATGGCAGAGGTCAAACGGCTCTTTGATCTCCTTGTCTATAAATAGAGGTTTCACCATTGCGAGAAGACGACAGAATCCACACGCAAAGAATCGAAAGCAAGTAGCATCTTCAAGCAAGAAACAACAAGTGTTCGAAGCAAAGTTGTAGAGAGTTTTAGTTCTCCTTACTTTCCTTTTAGTTTCTCAAAGCCCTGTTTCTTTGATCGAGTCTAGAAGTATTTGTTCTTGCATTTTCTAAGCAGATTCTCTGTAATAGATTGAGTCTCTAAGCCTTAGAAAGAAACCTCTACTTTTCTAAGTATTGAAGGTTTTATAGTTGGAAAAACCCCAAACTCCCTTTGCTTAAGTCCCTTTGAACCTGTAATCGACGATTTAGGTAGTTGTGAACCCGTTATCACAACATACGTGTTGTTAGAACGGGAAATCTAACTGTCTAAGCTTATTTGGTGCCCGTAAACCAAACCTCAACGTTTCATAAGTACGCGTAAACTTATCTAGTGGATTGCTTTAGTTGTGGACGTAAGAGATTATCTCTGAACCACGTAAAAATACTTGTGTCGTTTTATTTTCAAGTAATTCAGTTTCTGTTTGATTCACTAACAAATTGAACTCATAAAATTGTATTGACAAAATTGCACTAAGTGTTTGCGAACTTGACCTTCGCACTAAAAGGATTTTTCAGTAAAGTAACAAGAAAAACATCCACCGCATTCCACACAACATAACTCTTTCGAAACCTCAGTCAGGAATACACAGTTGACTCTCAGTCAAAGAGTCAACTGTGCACCAAACTGACTGACAACTCCAACTGAGTTTCGCAAGTACAATATTGAATAATTTAAAATTTCTTCGATTTTAATAACATAACGTTTTCCTCAAAAAAAAAAAACAAAACAAAAAAAAAGAAGAAGAAAAACCATAACGTTACCAATTTTCACAATTACTTTTAACAGACATACATATGCTGTAAAGGATCATAAGTAATATGTAATCAGTGAAAAATTGGTGGTTGTGTGTTTTATTCAAATATTTAGTGACGAAAGTGAACTTTAAAATAATTAATTTAAAAAATAAAAAAGCATTGCTTTATAAAATTTGAATCGCCTAAAATATCCTTACTATTTATCAAAATTAAGAACAATAGTGTAATATAAGATATAATATATGTCATAATACAAACTTACTTTATAGATAATATATATTATTTACCTTATATAATATTATGATTTGAAAGATATACATTATTAATATATCTATCTTTGTTAATATGTGATATCAATCTTGTTATTTCATCCATACGTAATTTTACTCACGTAATTGTGCAACCTTTTTTTTTTTTTTTTTACTTTTGCAACTTCAAGTTGCCTCCAATCTTCCAACAGGGTAACTTAAAATTTTTAAATATTTTTGAGATTCAATCAATCCGTATAAATTATTTAATCTTTTCTAGATACCAAAACTTGGCGCTGATTCTATTGCCAGTCATGATCCATCAAAAAAGTCGACTGCATCTGCATATTTCAAAATGTATAGTGTATATTCATGATAAACCATATTAAGGTAATTTCTCTATACATATACTTGTGCGACATACTTATCTATTTTTTTTTGTTAATATATTCTGTTTATTCTCTACAGAAGTAAGAAGAAGTCATTTTATTAATGCAAAGAAAGTAGTGATAAAAAACCACTTTATTAAAAAAAATTATATATATTTTAATTTTTTTAACCAAATTTCTTAACACAATTTTATAATTCAAAGAGAGCAGCGATTTGATGAAGTCATATATATTTAGGATTGAATTGTTCAGGTTTCATTTTCTAAGATAAATTGCTTATTTTTTCTTTTCTCTATTTTGTTTGTTATTGATAACCCTTTTTCATTTGGATTATGTTGTATGATCATTCAAAATTTGATTTAATGAGTTTAATTTTGAAAGAACAACATGATATTTATTGTATGAGATGAACGGTTTATTAATGTTTAAAGATTATAGAGATAGTTAGCTGCATTTTTCTTTTGTTCTATGTTATTAGAAGTTGACAATATATGATTATGTGATACCATATTTTGTTACTTTACATGACTAGACAATTCTAAACATTCTTACAAACCGAGATAAAAACAAAATAATTGTGTGAGTATCATAGTTGGCAACAAGTATTCTTTTTCTTAAAGATATAGATGGAATTTAATTTGCTCAACGTTCTTCTTTCATTCTAATATAAGCATGCATTTTATGGTCATTGTGTCGTAGTTAAAGCCAGCTAGAACGACATGAAGAGATTGAAATTAATTGTATGTTCTTAACTAATAGAATGGATGAATTGACAATTATAAAAGATTTTGAAATTAGACAATGATAATAATGTATAATTTTTTTAGAATGTGTTTTCTTCATGTAACTAATGCAAAAATAGTGATATCAATCTACTTGGAGAGAATAGTTTTTTTTTTTTTTTTTTTTTTTTTTTTAGAGTATGCAATTGTTAAGATTTGTGTATTTTATTTTGAACTCTAAATTCAAATGGCTAATTAGTATGAATTATGAACTTTATTTTAAACTTAATAACAATTATTATTTTTAACGTGCGAATGCACATTAATTATACTAGTAATTATAAAATGACGTGACCCATCAGCATCAAATTTCATAAGATATTTATAGCAAATGATGTAAAAATTACAAGAAGTTTTTTATGTTTGTGTTGGCTAGTTTTAGAAGATATGTAGGGTATAACGGTAAGCTATTTCTAAAAGTCTTTTGTTTTGGGGTAAAATAGCATTTTATTAAACCAAATAAGATAGGTATATGTACAAACACAAAAGCCAAGAAAAAAAAGGAAAAATCAAATCTATGAATCTTTGCTACAGAGAATCTATGTAATTTAAGAATTAAATAAATAAATATTACACGTCCTCGTCCTCGTCATATAGTCTCATCATGCTTTGTACACAAAATACACTGCAGATTACAATTGATTCCAAATTTTTGTAAGTGATCACATTTAGATAACCTCTCCAAGATCGCCAACCAAACAATGAAAACAAATTTGGGTGGAGCAATACTGCCACGGCACCTTCACTTCCCTTCCCCTCAATAAGGCTATTTGCATACGGGGGTCTCGAGACGGGTTCGAGACACTCCCCAAATGAGACACGGCGATGCACCATGAAACATCTAGAGCTGGTCTCGAGATGCATGTGAATTATACGCGCTTGCAGAAAAAATAATAAATAAATAAGCCTGCACGTGAAAGACACGCGCCTAATGGGCAAAATTTTAAAGCCGGCAACGGCTAAATTTCAACAATTGATTTGTTTTTCTTTTTTTCAAATTTCCACTATAAATACCACCATTTCACCCTCAATTCTTCACACATTTCTCATTTATTCAAATCTTTCACCCTCATTTATTCATCTCTTCTTTATTGTGAAAATGGATCCCAACAATCCCTTCTCATCGGTGTGGTATCTCGATATTTCCGGCGACGCTTATGCTCACATGCAGACAGGGCGCGATTCAATCAACTTCAACAACCAGGCCTCCACTGAGTCGTACCCATCCTTCACTGGCGACACCGAAAGCTCGGCAACGGATGCGCCGCCGATGTTGCCGCCGCCACAACCTTCTGCAAAAGAAAAAAAGGGCAAGGGCAAAGTCGTCGCCTCCTCCGCCGCCGCCACCGAAGCTGATGTCGACACCGATGCCGGTGAAGGCAAAACGAAGCGTAACAACTACACCAATGAAGAGGCCGCCGCCATGGCACAGATCTGGGTCAAGGAGATGTGCAACTCAATCGTCGGAGCCATCATGTCAGGCGAAAGATACCGGGACAGAGTATCTGCTCGTTTCAACACGATGTTTGGAAACCAACCCAATAACAAGCAGTGCAAGAAATTTTTTGGGCGCATCTAGACAATGGTTAAGAAATGGATGATCACTTTCAAGAAAGCGAACAACCGCAGGCTGAGCGGCGCCTTCGACGATATGGTCAAAGATGATGACCAAGAAATCTACAAGGTATCAACCGAAGTCCCTTATTTCAAGTATTTCAAGGCTTGGAAAATTATGCGCAAATATCCCAGATTCCTCACCCAAGCTTTCCTCGACGTTCACTCGATAAATAGGACGAAGACGTCGACCTCGAGCGCTTACATCTTCGGAGTCGGCACCGCCAGCAGAGGAGGCATCAACCGAAGGAGAAAGCGCGCTTCCCCGACCACATGATCGAGATGCGGCAATGGCAGAGGCAAGGAGAGAGGCCAAAGTGAAGAAAGCGTCAAGTGAGTCATTAGGGCTCGACTCCTTGTTGGATCAGACAAATGCCCAACTCAACTCCCTCGCCGAGGCCAAGAGCAACATAGCGGAGGCAATGCTCGCTAATGCTCGGGCGAAATAACTTGCCATCGACCTCAAAATCATCCAAAAGAATACGAGGTACATGATGAGGGAGCAGCTCGAACTCCACGAGCACTTGCTGGCGGAGGTGAAGGAATGCCGGGGATGTGCGTAATTTTTTTTATTATGTAATTTTTATATTTAATTAATTAGTGTAATGTTTTTTTTTAATTTAAATTAATGTAATTTTTCAATTCTCATTAATCAATGACAAAATTTTAATTTATAATATTAAAGTTAGAAATACCTTAAATATACTTAATGTCTCTAAGGATGAAGATAGCCTAAGCAATATAGCTTCCTAATAGAGAAATTAGCTAGGTTGTTGCATTATCTGCTCCCCATCTTAAATGTTGTTCACATACTTCCTTGCCCCCAAAACTTTCTTTATTACCCACGAAACTTGAGTAACAATAGTGTGTTCGTATTTGTTACTCGTATTTTCTGTTTAGGGAATTACACGAGCTATATATATAAAATAAATTGCCATGACATGATCCATTTTCTATTTTTTATTTTTAAAAATTTAACAATATTATCAAATAAATCACTATGTCATCTCTACACCACATAAAGGTGGAACTACTATATTGCATGCAGGCGAGACCATTGCATCACCTAGGAATATACTGTACTGGACATAGGCAAAATTGAACTCAAGACTTCTCATTAAGAAAAGATTTTTGGTGCTTTTGTTATTTGTTATTACTACAACGTTTCATTGTTTTCCCAGTATTGTGACATTAGTTTTAAAACTTTTGTAACATTGTCATAAAACCTAATATTTGATGAATAAAAAATAAAAATCTGCATAGCACAATCTATATTCTCTTACCAAACTTTTTCTAGTGTCTTTTATAGATTGAGCTTATCATATCAAATTTCTTTTTTGCCGGCTTTTTCCATGAATTGTATTTGCCCGGTATGAATTTAGAATAAGGGCTTAAGATATTTGATCATAAAACAGAATAATAGTAATTTTAAATTTGATTTGTGAATAGAAAAGTTTCGAGTTCAAATTTAACTCCCATTTTCCAAATGAAAAAAATGTTAATTATAGCTAATTATGACTAATTCTTTAAAATTGCACTCTCTTCAACCCACTCAATTTTTCTCATTTTCATTAAATGAATGTCACACTCTATTTCTCTTATACTAAAAAAAGAAAGAACTAATTCTTTAAAACTCTTCAAAAATACTCCCTCCGACTGATCACTAAATTGTTTAGCAATTAATCCGCAACTCAAACGGGCAATTGTAGTAGTAACAATCGAGTATCATATTCACAAACACTATTAAATGAAAATACGTACGGCGAAAACAAAGTTCATACACTTTCATACTATTCAAGCTTTAGAAGGGGCATAATTTTCGGATTTCTTAACAAAATGAGAAAGAGAATTAAAGCAACTAGACAAACAAAAGTAAGATAATCACTCGAACACAATCAAAGATAGGATAAAAGAAAACGTTGATTTTAGGGTTTCGATCCAATTCTAGATGATAATGAAAATAACTTCATAATCCACATAACTATGTTTAATCTCCTAATTGAGAAACAATCATAAAGCAATTCAATATCATCTCTCGAAAGATAGCAAAAGTAGATTAATCTATTGACTCTCTCGGCTAACACTTGAGACGACAAATCAACTCCAAAAGGCACAAAGATTAAAAGCTTCCATGCATGAATTCATCAACTACTAAGCTTCAACTTCAGCCGCCGGTTGGCATTAAGCCTTGAAGGAGACACAAGAGAAACCGGCGGTCCAATCAGTGGTTTGGCCAAACCGCCAGTTGGCAGTGCCGCGCGCGACATTTTTTTGTTTTGCCTCGTTCTCCCTCGTTCGAACTCCGAATTCATCTCCGTGTCTTCCCATGTCTTCGTATCGAACTGCTCTTTAACGTCTCATGATCATTTTATTCTAATTTCATCTTTATTTTCCTGCATTTTGATCAAAACTTGCAAACATGCGTAAAATCTCATAGAATAAGCAATGTTAACCAAATGCTTATTTATAACATGATTTCCAATAACAAATAGCATCAAGTGAACCTTAAACAATGTGGAAAAAATATGGTTATCACCGACCTACTCATATTGTCATTCTTTTTTTATTTAGGTGTCTCACTCATATTGTCATCTTCCAAATAAGGAACTTTTAACCTTTTAAAATCCTCCAAAAGTGATGGACCTACTCTCTTTATATCTCTCTACCCCTTGTTTTTAATCTCTGTGTTGAACAATAACATAACAATATCAATGGATTGAAGGGAGTAAGTAAATCTTATCAATTTTCTACTACTCCGTCCGTCCACGAAGTAAAGTCCCATTTGGATGTCACCACACAGATTAAGAAAGTTGGTAAAGTTGTTGCGAGTGGAGTTAAGGTCCCACTTATTGAGAGTTGAAGAAGTGGATTGGAAGTTAAAATTGTTGTGAATGGAATAAGGATCACACTTATTGTGACTGAAAAGGATAAAATAGAGTTAAAATTGTTATTAATGAAATAAGGGTTCCACATATTAAGAAGTTAAATGGGAGTGAAAATTGTTGTAGGTCTCACTTGATTTGAGTGGAAAAAAAGTAAGTAGAACTTTGTTTTGTGAACAAATTTTTATGGGTAAGTAAGATTTGGTTTCGTGGATGAAGGGAATACTATCTTTTAACTTTATCGAAGGGGGTAATAGTAAGACTTATCAATTTTTTACTACTAACTTTTATTTTTAGGGCGTGTTTACTTGAAATTATAAATTTATACCTCCATTTAGAAGTAAATAGAGTGATAAACAAAAATTTTACCCTTTAAATCATCTCTTCTTTCTAAAATTTTTCCTTTCAACCACCATAAAAAGGGATAATATTATCACTCTAATTTCCTTGTGATGATGGATAGGAAAAATTTTAAAAAGAAAAGATAATTTAAAGATAAAATTTTTATTTATCCCTCCAAAATTGTGACAAAATTAGAATAACTCATTAAATACACTTTGACTCCATAGAGAGACGCAGAAAATGGGTTTTAGAGAGAGAGGATTGAATGTTTAACAGCAGCAAGTTCGAAGCTGCATTGATAATAGGACCCCTTCCGCATCTACATTTTTTACCCATTCTTTACCACTTCCAATCTCCATCATCACACCAATTTCCTCATAAGGATTTTTCTCCAAGCCTAACAATAGTGAAACACGCACAGATAATAAGATTCTTAACAGCAATATATAGAAACTTCAAGTTCGATTTAATCTAAAATTTAATTTCGGCTTTTAATTAATTAACCAATAGTACCATACTACCACATCACTATTCAAATTTTCATTATTCCTGCAACTCCAGTCTTTCGTCCATTGCCCACACGCTTCACAATTCCTCCTCCCTCCTCATCTCTCTATCTCTAGATCCCGCAGGCATTTCTGCTCCCTCTCACTCTCTGTCGCAACGAGGAGAGAGAAACTGAAACCTCGAGAATTCTTGAGTTCACATGTACTAATTTCACATTAGTATACAAAATTGCCATGTGAATCGGCTTAATTGGACGTGGGGCTTCACTTATTTTCGCACAAGATCAGTCTTTTTAGGCAAGAAAAGGAAAATTGAAAATTATTTTTATCTTCAGCTCAGTTCCACTCATCGTTACAGTACCAATGGAGGGTGGGAGGTTGATCGTCGGAAAACAAGGTGCTGCAAGATTCTTCGCCGAAAAAATTGTGCTCCTCAATTTTCACCAACTGCGTTTGATAAATCTTGTTTGCATCTCCCAAAACACTCGCCCTCGCCTCCGAAATTCCGAAGTTCGCGTTTACGGCGGCGTTAGCAAAGCCACCGCCGCCGCAGAATCGGTGCGGGCTGTGGTGGAGGATCCCGCCGGAGGAAGAAATCGCCGCCGCGGTGGGGCTGTTGTCCTCGTTCAGAATCGCGCTGGAATCACTGTCCGAAGATCCATCCTTAAAGTCGCCGAAAAGTGCGGCGGCGCCGCCGATCACCTCGTTTTCTTGAACATCGCAGTTCTCCATATTCAGTTCGATGGCAGCTCCGTCGCCATGAGTTTCAAGATCGCATTTTTCTTCGGATTCCGATAGCGACACCTCTTCTTTCACCGCAATTTTGCCGTCGCTCCCATTCATCTTCGATTTCAGCTCCCGAATCTGTCACACCCCATAAACATATTTAATTTGATTCCAGGAAAAATAATTCACTAATTAAATTTCAAAGATGTAAAAATATAGTAGTACCTCATTGAGCAAAGACTCATTCTCTCTCTGGAGGGACTCATATTTATACTTAAGGGCGTCGTGGTTGGCTTTGAGGAGGCCGTAATCTCTCTCCAACTGCTTTGTCTTCCACCGCGCGCGGCGGTTCTGGAACCACACCGCCACCTGCCGCGGCTGCAGACCGAGTTCTTGCGCCAGCTTGACTTTCCTCTCCGGCTCGAGCTTGTTTTCAACCTCAAAATTCTTCTCCAAAGCCTTGACTTGATCGACGCTCAGTCTCCGTTTCTTCTCGGAAATATGGCCGGATTCTTCGACGCAGCCTTCCTCGTCCAAACCCTCCAACATTGTCTGAAACTCCCTCGTGTACATGGGATTGTCGTGTTCATCACCATCAACTGAAATAAGCAAATTCAGTAAAGATACGGGGTATATATGTAAAATTAAAATCATGCGAGGCCGACTTTAGCTAAGTCTGGAAAAGGGAGATCCCCTAGAGAGAGATGGGCGAAAAGTTGCCATTAGAGGAAAAGAAAATGAATTCTTGATTTTTGCACAAATTTTCCACATCATGAAACTGTTTGAGATGATGAAAATAGGGCGTAGGGACAAGAAAACATAGTTTGAATGATTGAGCATTTCTAATAACATGGTACATTAAACATTAAACATAAACTTTCTTAAAAAAAAAAATAAAGGGAAATTGAAGAAATTGAAGCACCTGTTGAGTTGGGACACATGGACATCAAAGCACCCAAGGATTCAGAACTGCTGAGTCTCTTCATGCTTTGATGATGGATGACCCAGAAAATATGGGCACAGTGCAAAATTATAGTCTTTCTATTATAGATCCCAATTCAAACCACTTAAGTTCACTTTTATCTGCAGTCTTACTTGGAGAAAATGATTCTTAGAGAGAGAGAGGGAGGGAGAAGGAGAGAGAGAGAGAGAAAGTGAGTGTGTGAAGTGTGTGTTGTATTTGTTTCGCTCACTTGCTACAACAAATGGTAGCCAAACTCAAACTCCCATGACAACAAACAATCCCAAGATGAGGCACAGTGTTGCATGCTGTAATAATCATTTTGCAGCCTTTTCTCTCTCTTAGGTACTCCGAATTCCAACTTTTTTATCACTTCCTTTCCTCGTGTACCCATCAAAATGAAAAAAGAAGAGAAAAAAAAAAAAAAAAAACAGCAGAACCCAAGAAACAAGAAAAAGATCAAATCTTGGGAAACCCCAAAATTTCCCAAATCAAACCCCTTATGATGCAGAAGTGATCAAAAGCTGCAAGTATTTATCTTTCTCTTTACATTATAGTGAAAATTCAAGAATCATATAGCAAGAAAATGGAGGGGAGAGGTGGGGGAGGGGGAGCAGATAGTATCAGTACCCAGCTGGGTTTGCACGATTTGTGTGTGTTTATATAAAAACCAAAATGGGGTGTGATTGTAGTTAGAATTTGACTATGGTTAAGGTGCATTTGTTTGCAGTGTGGGGTTAGGTTTGGGATTTTGGTCACAAATGAAATGAACCCCAAATTCAGGGCAAATGCAGTTTCTTGGGCCACCGGGTGAGCCGGTCATTTTTGACCGTTTTGGGGGGTGCGGCTCGGCTTGTGTTGTACTAGTAGTTTGGAGCCGGCTTGATTAGAGCCGTTGGGGAGAATTTTGGGTTGCGTCACCGGATCAAGTGGATTGGAATTGGGTCCATGGTTTTGCTTAAATCTTGTTGCCGAATGGGCCAGTTCAATGT
The DNA here is from genome assembly GCA_029490685.1 of Schizonepeta tenuifolia. Lineage (NCBI taxonomy): Eukaryota > Viridiplantae > Streptophyta > Magnoliopsida > Lamiales > Lamiaceae > Schizonepeta > Schizonepeta tenuifolia. The sequence continues at coordinate 20,252,084 of CM055958.1, read as the reverse complement.
TCTGTAAATTCAAATTTTGTATAATTTGTTATGAAAAATCTTCAATTTAAAAAGTTACGTCAAGATTTATAGTGCAGCAGCACTCATATTTGATCAAAAATTCATAGTTGGAGATATACAGTACTATTTATCTAGTATCATTTTACTAGTACTGTCTGTTTATATTCATCTATATATGTATTGCTTTAGTTGAATTATGTATGTAAATTACAATCCATCCGGAAAGATGAAAAGGTTCTATCATGCAAAGTATGAAAAATTGTATAAAAAAAGGTAATTAGATTCCTTATTGGAATGATTGCGTTGCTAAATAAGATGAATTATAAAAAGACACGCTACCGAAGCAGGCTGCATTTCTTTGCTAGAGGTTAGGAAACCATTTTTAGAGGTGGGAGAATGACATATGCCTAATGCCTTTGTATCACTTTTCAATTTTAATCATTCACTGAGAATAAAAAAGCTATGCGAATCTTATTTGAAAAGAAAGATGAATTATCTACGAAGAGTGATGCTATTTAGTCATAATATCACTAGCCATAATTCAGTTAATTATATGAAAATAAATCGATTTAGATAATTTTTTGATTTATTTTAAGAAGTATAAACATATATTTTATGTTATTATCATATTATTGACTTAAATTTTATCATAAGTGGTGTAAATATATAATTCTTTCATTCTTTCAATAAAAAGCTTTATATTCACTTTATTATCTATATCGACATTTTTATTGCCTCAAAATTCAAATACTATCAACATAAATTTATATAAACTGAATATTTAAATTATTAAAAGTCATTTAGAACTTAAAATTATAAATAAATCAATTTTTTCTCTTATTTGAACAAAATTATGGGTAGCCATAATATGGCTACATAGATTTATTCATCTACGAAACCCTAGTGACTTAGTCGGTGGAGCCATGCATCGCTCATCGCAAATTCGTATTCATAAATTAAAATTGAACAAGTGTGAATTTTCCAGGAATTCAATTAGACAAGTATTTATATAGTAATAATAATTTTATGCATGAAAGAAATTTATGGAAAGATGTGGCAACAAGAAAAAAAAAACCGGAGCTTTATTTGACCCCCCATGGGGAAATTTGACGATGTGATGATGGTAGATTCATGAATTTTATTGATGGTTGTAATTGTCACAAAAGCAAAGTGCCCATTTCATGAAATGTGGTCCATTTAATTTCTACCTAGAAAAATATTGACCATCCTTTTATGACTACTTTTGCCAAAAAAATTGTAACATGGTCACAATCAGATTACAAAGCACTGCATCAAGTTCATGTACAAAAGCTGATTTTATACTGTAAAAGTTGGTGTTATTTTGCACTCCACGAGTATCATTACGATCACGTACATAACAATTTGTGGGTGGAAATTACTGTTTCTGGATCTATAGTAGACTATCGTGTTCATTGTTCATTTCAATAGTATGGAAGAGAAATTAGATCCACAAGGCATAATTGCTTTCGCATTTGATGATTAACACGACTTATAATATTATTGTCATGAAAGATTCATGGTCACTATAATGCTTGTTTTAATTTGGGGTAAACTTTGTTGAGGTGCAACTCGCAAAGTACATACGAGGCACATTGAACTAAGCTAATTTATAGTATTTAGACTATGGACAGCGGCAGTAGCCGAAATGGTGATCGATCGCAATTTTTGTTGGACTCGGCGATCGCGAGAAATTTAGGGGCATCACCGATCGTTATTTTGGTGATCGCTATTTCATTATTTTATTAGTATCCTATCATTTAATTTAATATAAAATATAAATAAATAATTAAATAAACACTAATTTTATTGATTAATTCTGAAGAATTAAGATGAAGTACATCAAAACACCCCAAGAAAAAAGCCTAACCCCCTAGGAGAAGATGTTGGGCTTGTCCTTGATGATTCTCCATGTCCAAATGCTTCAATAGAAGACCGTAAATAGAGGCATATTAATTGGTTGTTAGCCGAGGCAATGATCAATTTGGGGATAGCGTCGGCCGGAGCTTGTTCGACTGAATTCCTTCCACATCAAATCAAAAGAGGCACATGCATTCTTCACTCGGGCTCAGTGGTGACGGAATTGGGTATTATTTCTCATTATTGTTACATCGGGTCGAGTCTCGTTGTACCGATCCTTCACTCAGGTCTAGATCGTGCGCCGACGTCGGCCGCATTTGTGTAGGTAATATGGAGCCAAGCTCGGGTCAAGACTTCCGTCTCGACTTCGAAGTATCTGTGTGGAGCCATTTTCTTGAGAGAGTGGGGAGAATTGAGAGGAAATATGAGAAAGTTGTGAAAAAATTGAGAGGAAATAAATGTATTTATAGGTGAAAATTGAATAATAAAAGAAAAAATTGGAACATTAAATTGTGATCGTCAATGGGTAATCACCACGTGTCTATATAATTAATGTGGTCGCGATCAATCGCGACATGCAGACAATCGCATATGCAGTCTCCACGCAACGATAACGACGATTGCCAATAGTGTGTGACCGCCAAGTGGATATCGCATGTGCAACGATCGCAACCAAAAGATTGCCGCTTCCCATAGTCACATAAATTTGATGTAGAATGCAAGTGCTTTGAACTTTTAATGTTATACTCCCTCCGTCCCGTTCATGTTGCAACATATTCCTTTTTGGGGTGTCCCATTCATCTTGCAACGTTTCTTTTTATAAAAATAATTAGAAAATCACTTTATCTACTTTATTCACTTTAAAACCACTTTATATCACATCAATAACACTTTCTTCACTTTAAAACCACTTCATATCACATCAACAACACTTTACTTACTTTAAAAATATTTTATATAACTTTATTAATACACTAATCACCATCTTTATTCTTAATGGAGTATTATTTTTCTTAATACCCGTATCGAAAAGAAACATTGCATTATGAACGGGATAGAGGGAGTATTTTTTCCAATCATAAAATTGCGCATCCTACCAAAGCTAGGTTGTACAAAATGGGCCAGTATAAATAGGACATATTTCACTTTTTCAAAGGTAAATATGGTACAATTCGCAATTGCAGCCAATCTTTATCTTTAATTCCAATATACGTATATTTTATTTATTGATCATACAAATTTCAGCCAATTTAATAGTATATCATACAATTATTTATGTATTGATCATACAATGTTTATTATGTTGCTTCAAAGCCCTTTTATTTTCTGTACATTTTCAAGAATAATGGTGATCTGGTAAAGGGTTATGTACTGAAAGCAAGTTTTTTTTATGCTTGTATACATTGATATCTTGTATTCACTGTTATTTTTATATTTAAAATATTGTTATTACATGATCATATTTCAGTCTAATTATCTCAACATAGATTATATGGTGTGTGGTTTATCACAGAAGATCTTATAATCGGTAAAGTTGAGATAGAAGTTGTGCTCACAGTTGAGACAACTTCGGACGAATTGTCAGTTTAGACTGTAGCATAAATGGAAAATAGTTTGCCTTGACTATTTATTTATGCTAGTACATTTATGTATTGAACGAATCACAGTGAGATGTATTCTTATATTCTGACCAGTTAAGAATCGAGATTTCGGTGACTTAAATGATTTTAACTTTTAATTGAATTAATCGGTGTGAATAATTAATTGTCTATTGCTTTGATTTATCATGGGTGAGAGCTCTATTTGAAACTCAATATACTCGATATCCTGGGTGATAGAGATTGTTATTTGATACGCGATTGAATTGCAATAGGATTTGTGTCCTGTTAATAACAGACTGATAATATCCTCTTGAGGAACTTAATAAGTTTATCGTATTAAATTCTACAGGTGGAATTAGTTCCGATAAGATAATAAGTTTAAGTGGTAGCACTCGAGATGTCTTTTATAAATAAATGACCGATTAATTAATTTGTTGGGAAATTTATTAAAGTTTTGATTGATTCCAAAACCAACTGACCCCAACCGAGTAGATGTTGCCAGATCCTAATGTTAGTAATTAGGCTCGCTGTTTGAGCATTGTTAAGATTTTATCTTTACAAGACTCCAGCTGAAGACGGCAATGAGGCTTCACTCGAATAGAACATCAGTTGTAAACTGAGAGTTTAAAGGGGGAAGTATGTAATAGAACATCAGTTGTAAGAAAAACAACTGAGCGTTCAAGGAAGAAGATGTAAGAGAACATCAGATGGAAGAAAGTCATCTGAGCGTTCAAGATTCAGAACATCAGAAAGACAACTGAGCGTTCAAGAGATAGATTATCAGTTGCAGGACTCGAACTGATAAGATCAACAAGATGAAGTTCAAAGCAGCTGAGAGTTCAACTGTTTCTACTCAGACAGAACATCAGGTGAAGACCATTCAGATGAAGATCAAACGACACAACCGACTAACCAAAGTTGAGAGTCAAAGGTTGAAATTTGAATTTCAAATAAGGAAGTCACGTGAAGGTTTGACTCTCTGTCATTACCTCATTTGGCCCAACACAAGGCTGTCTCGGATGAAAAGCAGAAGTCTACAGTTGCCAAATCCGGAAAGTCTGCAGAGATGAGAGACAAGCCATCGCTTTCACAAGAACAGAGATCAACGGCTCCTCCAACGGCTAGTTGATTCTCTCCGCCTATAAATAGAGGCCTTCATTCATTCACCAAAACTTACGAGACAGACAAGTGCAAGAGCAAAGAGTTAGACGAACGAACATCACCAGTTGAGAGTTCATATCGCAAACGAGCAAAACTGCAATCAATCTCTAAGAACATCACTAGCTGAGAGTTCCTAGAGTGTTAAATTTTGTCTTGGTGTTTTTCGATCCAACCTTGAGAACATCACTAGCTGAGAGTTCATAGAGAGTTAGATCCTAGCTCACTTTCTTGTTCGAGCTATTAGTTGGAAACCCACCCTTTTACGCATCCTCTCAAAAGGATTGTTAGGACCCTACTCTTCCCGTAATTGAGTAGATAGGTTGATAAGTACCCGTAAACTTATCTGTAAGGTTGATAAGTACCCGTAAACTTATCTTAACGGTTGCAAAGCCCGTGTAAGCTTTGTGATTTTTGTCCAGAAGAACTTGGACTGAGTTGTGTGGACTCACAACTTCCCGTGGACGTAGGAGTTCTCTCCGAACCACGTAAATCTTTGTGTGTTTGTATTTATTATTCAGTTATTTATTGCATATTCAACTGACCGACTAACCAGCACTCAAACTGCATTTTTGCATTCTCAACTGACTTGGTTATTGACCGACCTTGCATCAAAGCGTGAGTTATTTTACGAGTTGTTATTTTCCACCACATTCCGCACAGCACTTCACTTCCAGCTGAGTGCTTCTTACTCAGCTGTGATTCCAACTGAGTTGCATTACTCGGTTGTGATATTTTCAGGGGGTTGTTTTTAAATTTCTTAACTGGTGTATTCCCCCCTCCCATACACCAGAACTCGTATCGGGACCATCAAGTGATATCAGAGCAGTGGTTCAAAAGACTGCTGACTATGTTTCACAAGGTATGAATTCGAGGGGTTTTCTTCAGTGGTCAACTGAACAGATCTTTTTCACGCTAGTGCATATCTGCTTGCATTTGTCTTTTGTTTGTGTGTGCAGATGGATGTTAAAGACAAGATCGTGGTCATGTTCTCGGTTGTGAACTATACATCCTGGAGAACTCGGATGAAGAAGATTCTATTGTCAAAGCATCATAGAATGCAACAAGTACTTACATCTGGACCAATCATCATCAGAGAGAAAGTCACTCGCACTCCTACAAATCCTAATGATGGGGATGCAACTGAGGAATTAGTGGAGAAGAAGCCAGAAGACTTCACTCCAGAGGAAGCTAAAGTGAGCCAGCTGGATATCTGGGCTCAGAGCACTATCATGTCCACAGTTGGACAAGACTATCTTCCTTGGATAGAAGAGTGCGACACCGCTAAGGAGATGTGGGATATTTTGGCATCTCTTAGCGAATGGAGTGACGAAACAAAGGAGAACAAATTCTCCCATGCATGTCAAGATTTTGACAACTTCTGCCTAAGAGCTGATGAAACCATTGATCAGTTAGAACTTCGGTTCATGGATATCATCCGAAGGATTCAGTCTATCCGACGAAGGAAATATACTTTGAGAGAAATCAACCTCAAGGTATTACAAGCTCTACCAACTGAGTGGGACACCTTCACCAATATCCATGAGAGCCGAGCTGATCTTGGAGAGATGGGAACAGAAAGGCTGTTCTCAATCCTAAAGGGAAATGAGTACAAGGTGAACCGACGAAGGTCAACTCAGTCCTCGGTTCAGACGAGCCGACATGAGGATGTTGGTTCAGCCACAAAAACAGTAGCACTCTGAGCTGACTACTCCAAGCTGCGAACATCAAGTCTAACACGATCTGCGGACACAGCTACGAAGGAGCCAAGCAGAGAAGAGCTGCAACAGAATATAGCCGCCCTGACAAAGAAGCTAGCTGACATGGATACTCGATTCGGAAAATACAAACGGTTCTATAAATCCAACCGAACTCGAGAGAACTCAAAGCCTGTGACCAACAGTTGCTTTGAATACGGCAAAGAGGGACACTTCAAAGCTGATTGTCCAGACCTTTCAAAGAAAGAAAGAGAAGCGTTGAGGGCCAAGCAAAGTGGAAAGAACAAGGCCATGGTTGCAGAAGAAGCAGTTGATGACATGGACATCTTCACCGACACTGAAGATGAGGATGAGCTGACTTCCACCAACAACGCTATCGGAAGGATCAATGCCTCATGACATTTGGAACCGACCAGGATGACGCTGAGGTACACTCTAGTCCTGCTAATTTAAATTCTTCCAATATTTCTAACATGCAGGAAACAGTAGAGGAAGAGTTGGAACCCTCCTGGGGTGACTTTCAAGAACTCAGTGAGGAACTGCATCAGCAATCGGTTGAGTTTAAGAGTCTTCAAGAACAGTTTGCCAAACTTGAAGAATCCTTAACCGAAAAGGACGATCTGATTAAGAGTCAAACTGAAGAGATTGATAATCTCAAAAGTCAACTGAATGCGGCCAACCAAACTAAAGCTCCAACCGATGAGGAGTTGAAGGAGCAGATCAAGGAGCATCATGATCAGTTGAAAAGGCAAGAGGCTCAGATCGACCAGCTGATAAAGAAGTCAGACGGACAAACCGAGCATATAGATGTTCTTCTCAAAGATCTACAAACTGAGAAGGACAACCTGATAAAGCTATATCAATCATCCAAAATCATCAAGAATCTCATCAGTTATCAACGACAGATGGATGACGTGTCTGGACTCGGTTACGACGTGGTCAAAGATACTGGAATTCCACCAGCAACCTTCATCAAGGTAGTGGATGTCTCGGTTGCCAAACCTGACGCAGTTGAGTCTGCAACTCCCCAAATTAATTCAACCTCCACTTCTCAGCAAGCACAACCGACTAAGAGAACTTCAACTGAGAAAGGAAAAGGAGCTGTGGATGGAGAACTGAAGAATCCATCAGTTGGGACTACAACCGAGGGGGAACGTTCCAAGACTCGGAAGAGGAATCAGAGACGTCGGAGATACAATCAGAACCGACCCCTGAACCGACCTCAGAACCAACATCAGAAGAGATGGAATCAACCGAATCAACAGGGATTCAACCATTAGTATCAACATCGGTTCCATCATCAGAACAACCAGAGGTTCAATCAGAGTCAACAAATATGGAACAGGTCCAACAGCTGGAGATATTCATGCCACAACATGAATCAACAATAGGGCATGAACAACTGTCGTCGACAGTCAGGAAGATAGAATCAGACTCAGCCACACAGATTCCAACGTGGTGTCCGACCTCATCGATAAAACCAACAGGATAAGAATCGCCATCAAAACAGGGGGAAAGCCTCTCCTCCGAAAGCCCACAATGGGAGAAATCCATCTCCTCCCAAGAAACAGAACATCACTACTAACAACAAGCCTAAGGATAACCGAGGTGTTGTTATAGTTGATGGAGAAGGAAAAGTGATTTGGAATGATAAATCTATCCGAGTATACAGGGAAAAACGACCCACAGTTCAAAGGGGAACTGGTTCTAACCCTCCAGGACCCAACTAAAATTGGGGACCTAAGCGCGTTTCTCTGTGCAGGAGCAGGAGGAACGGCTGAGGAAGAATAAAGCATCACACACCAGGTGGGTGATGGATAGTGGATGCTCGAAACACATGACAAATCTGAAGGATTTGCTTGGAAGTTTCATGGAAAAAGAAGGACCAACAATTACCTTTGGTGACAACTCAAAAGGTCACACCAAAGGCTACGGTACCCTTAAAACCAATCATGTATCTATTTCTAATGTTTCATATGTTGATGGATTGAAGCATAACTTGCTCTCCATCAGCCAATTCTGTGATAATGGTTTCTCTGTCAAGTTTGATGCACATGGCTGCAGGGTTAAAAATGTCGGAACAAAGCAAGTCATATTATTGGGAAATCGATCCCCAACCGGGAATGTCTACTATGCAGATTGGAACAGTAGTCCTCCTGAAACCTGTCTGTTATCGAAGAGCAGTTCAAATGTGAGTTGGCTATGGCACAAAAGGCTCAACCATCTGAATTTCAAGACTATGAACCGACTTGCAAGACAGGAACATCCAAAGGGCATTCCAAACCGAGTGTTTTCAACAACATATATCTGCAGTGCATGTCAGTTGGGAAAGCTCGCTAGATCCTCCTTTCGGTTGAAAACAACTCCTTCAACCGACCGAGTATTACAGCTGATCCATATGGATCTCTTCGGGCCAATTACACCAAAGAGCATGAATGGTAACGAGTATATGCTTGTTTTTACTGTTGATTATTCTAGGTACACGTGGACCATTTTCATGCGTCACAAGAGTGAAACCCGAGATGAGCCACCCAAGCTAATGGATCGGATATCGAACCAACAAGAGATGAAAATTATTTCCATCCAATCAGACCGTGGAATCGAGTTCCTCAATGAAACCATCATCGAGTACTGCGAGAAGTATGGAATCACTCATCGAACATCGGCTGCGCGTACTCCACAACAGAATGGAGTAGCTGAGCGAAGGAACCGAACGCTGAAAGATGCTGCTATATCCATGTTGACAAGCTCAGCTCTGCCAAAAAGATTTTGGGCTGAGGCAATCAACACAGCCTGTTACACCCAGAACCGGTCTCTTCTGACCAAGCGGTTGGGAAAGATACCATATGAGCTATGGAGACGCAGGAAGCCAGATATTTCTTATTTTCGCGTTTTTGGTTCTAAGTGTTATATTCACAACAATGGGAAGACTCAGTTGAAAACTTTTAATGCCAAGGCTTCGAAGGGCATATTTCTCGGATATGCCGCTCGGATCAAGGCTTATAGAGTTTTCAACAATAGCACTCGTGTTGTGGAGATAACACCTCATGTTAGTTTTGATGAATCTACTTTTGAGTGCAGGGAACAGGCTAAAGGACAACAAACTGATCCACATGTTCCACCAGTTCTCACCAGATCACAGATTCTAAGGCAAAAGAATCTAGTTGAACCATTGGTATGGGCAACTGAGGATGATGATCCTTGTTCCTCTGAAGATGAATGTGAGGACCCCAGCTCATCTCAAGGGGGAACTCCAGCTGATGTCACTCCAACTGCATCAGCATCCGAAGCCCAACCAAGCTCGGTTCAAAATATTATCAATGTTGAGGATCCAGACTCAACAGCTGATCAATCACCAGTTCTGAAGATTCCAGCATCTCCCACAGCTCAGGATTCACCATCAGTTGAAATACTGGAACAACCACTGTTGGAAGAAGAAGGGAGACGCAACAAGAGATGGTATGAAGATCATTCCACGGACAACATCATTGGAGATCCAACCGAAGGTGTGCGTACTAGGAGCAGAGTTGCAAATCCAGACTCAGCTGAGGAAGATTCCAACACTTACGCTCAATATGCTGAGGAGTTGGCAGTTCTTGAGGAGTTCGAGCAAGCAGGAGATGTTGCCATGATTTCTTGTTTCGTAGCTGATGTGCCAGAACCGAAGAATGTTGTGGAAGCTCTCAACTGTGTTCACTGGACAACAGCTATGCAAGAAGAACTGAATGAATTTCTACGCAACTGTGTATGGGAGTTGGTAGAAAGACCAAATGGTGTCAAAGTTATTGGATTAAAATGGATTTTCAAGAACAAGAGAGACGTCATTGGATTCATCGTGAGGAACAAGGCAAGGTTGGTAGCTCAGGGATATTGCTAACAAGAAAGAATCGATTTTGAGGACTCCTTCGCGCTGGTTGCAAGGTTGGAAGCCATTCGAATCTTTCTAGCCTATGCCGCATTTCACAAATTCAAGGTCTATCAGATGGATGTGAAGTGTGCCTTCCTCAACGGTGATATCAAGGAAGATGTATATGTTGAACAGCCTCCCGGTTTTGAGACTGGAGATGGAAGAGTGTATAAGCTGAAGAAAGCTATCTATGGCTTGAAGCAAGCACCTAGGGCTTGGTATGACTCTCTATGGTTTTCTTCTGAACTCGGGGTTCAAACGAGGGTCAGTTGACAAAACACTGTTCACCATCAAAGTTGGAGAAGATATACTTGTTGTGCAAATCTATGTTGACGACATCATATTCGGTTCCAAGTCGGAGGAACTGTGCGAGAAATTCTCAACTCTCATGAAGGAGAAATTCGAGATGTTAATGATGGGCGAGATGAATTATTTTCTTGGACTACAGGTGAAGCAGTCATCAAAAGGAATTTTTATCAATCAGTCCAAATACACAAAGGAGCTCATCACAAAGTTCGGATTGCAGACAAGTAAAACCACAAGGATCCCGATGAATACTAACTGGAAGATTGAACCCAGATCTGAGGGAAAACTCATGGATGCCAGTAAGTATAGAGGGATCATCGGTTCTTTGCTATATCTAATCGCCAGTCGGCTAGACATATCTTACGCGATTGGAGTGTGTGCTCGGTTCCAAGTTCAACCGAGGGAAGCACACATGTTGGCAGCAAAGAACATCATTAAGTATCTGAAGGGCACTGTTAATGTTGGGTTGTGGTATCCAACCGACGACAATATCCAACTGACCGAATACTCAGATGCAGATCTAGCCGGAGATCGGTTGGACAGGAAGTCCACATCTGGACACTGTCAGTTCATGGGAAGCAAGCTAGTTTCATGGTTCTCCAAGAAACAAGCATGTGTTGCCACTTCTACAACCGAGTCGGAGTATATGGCTGCTGGTAGTTGTTGCATGCAAGTGTTGTGGCTCAAGCAACAGCTGAGAGATTATGAAATAGCAACTGGACAGGTTCTCATTCATTGTGATAGCTCAAGTGCCATTGCTATCTCTTTGAATCCTGTTCACCACTCTCGGACGAAGCACATTGACATCCGACATCATTTTATCCGAGATCATATTGAGAAGAAGGACGTATCCATGGAGAAAATTCCAACTGAGATTCAGAGAGCAGATATCCTCACCAAACCTCTAGCCGAAGCGCGGTTCAAGATGTTGTGTGATCTCCTTGGATTGTTGGATCCATCAGATGAGGAACCAGCCGAGGTGAAGAAATAGATATCCATCTGAGGGGGAAGCTCAGATGAAGAGGGAATCTCAGATGCGGATCGCCAACCGAAGACATCAGATGCGGATCGCCAACCAAAGACATCAGACGTCAGCTGAACAGACGAACTCGAGTCAGCTGATGGTATGCCGCAACATCGGAACACAGCTGATTCCGACATTAGCTGGCAGGTATCACAACTGATTTCAACATCAGCTGGCAGGTAACATTTATGGCTGAAGGTGCTTATGTCTTAAATGAGAATGTTTGAAATAAATTCAAACATTCATGAGCATGTCAGTTAGACTAAAATAGCCATCACAACGCATTTAATGTAAAGTGTGGCTGAACATCAATAGCCTACTTTATAGTGCGACTGGGCTGACATGAAAAATAGTTCACCTTCTTACGCGCTGGTTGGAACTCGGATTGTGACGTCAAGTTAAAGCTAGTCAACAGTCGCGAAATCTCAGCCGTTGAAGGATTCGCGCCATTCAACCCTAGCCGTCGATTTCAACCGAGCCACTAACCTATAAAAGGCGGAAAATAAGGAAGTGATCTCTTACCTTCTACATTTGTGATTATCTGCAGTAACTGTTCATCTTCGTCTTCGTTTTTGTCTCACTATTTTCTGCGACTTTTTCTCTATATATATAATCTTCACAGAACATTAAATGGCACCAAAAGGAAAGAAGATGGCATCCTCCGGACCTTCCCTAGTCCCTACATCATATGAAGAATCGTTCGACATGCTGCTGTCCAAGATACACTTCGAGCAGATTCTATCGGAAGAGGAACTGGAATCGCCAGTTCTATCTCCCCTCGCCAATACTCTCAGGGAGAACGGCCTACTGGACTGGGCGACGCTCTTTCCGTCCCACCTTCTCAGGCGTCAAGTCGGAGAGTTTTATCGGAACCTGCAACTTTCCATCGACAGCCGAGACGGGCTCATTACAGAAGTTACTTGAAAACGTTCCGGCCAGGACGATTCGCCGGGTCACCGTCCCCATTGCAGTTTCCGACATTCTACGCCAAATCATTCCACCAAACCAGACAGCCACAGACACCATCGACAACATCATCGATTCGGAAGCCGATGAGTTTCTGGAGAGTGCTCTCATCACTCCAGAAAAACTAAGGAGCAATATGCAGCAAACCAAGTTGAAGCCAGAACATCGACTCATGTTCGATGTTGTATCCAAGGTTGTGTTCGGTTACAGCGGAGCCTTCGGAGACATCAGCCGACCGAAGCTCAAGCAATTGATTGCTTTGGAGCACAAACACAAACACAACGTCGACTGGTTCAAGTATTTTGAACATCAGTTGACTTTGGAGAGGCAGAAGATCTCCGAATCCACAACCGAGTCTGGAGAAAAGTTGTTGAGTGTCAAGGGAACTCTCAACTTCGGTTGTAAAATTTCTGCCCTGATCCTGTTCGCCACTAAGGATCAGAACATGGTCTGGGAAGACTGTAAGGAGACTCCTGTGAAGAGGCAGATGCTCTTCCCAACCGCCAAGAAGGCTCGGGATGTGGTTAGGAGTGTTTATACTCCCAAGGAGAAGAGGGAAGCTGTGAAAACAACTGAAGATCAAGACACAGGTGAGGAGCTGCCCCCAGCTGCCGGCCGCAAAGCAAAATCAACAGCTGCACGCCGACAAAGAGCTGAGTCGGAGAAGGAGAAAGCTGAAGAGCCAGCCAAGAAGAAAATGAGGTTGCGTATCAAGAAGAAGTCGGTTGCCGCACCAGCTGAGGATGTGCCAGCTGAGGAGGCACCAGCTGAGGAGACACCAGCTAAGGAGCCATCTGAGTCGAGTCACTCAGTTGACGCGGCTGCCTTAGAGGTTGTTCCTCACAGAGACGTGATGGAAGGGATGGAAACTGAACTAGCTGATGAGCCAACCATCTCCTCGGATGCTTATTCCTCCTCTGAGGAAACCGAAGACATTCCAACCTCCCCCATGGCAGGAGCTGATGCCGTACCGCCCAAAGAGACTCTCACTCTCACAACCGACACACAGCCAGAAATTCCGAGCTCACCGCTCGATGCCAACATTGAGACCACTCTTTCGGCCAATATTGATGAACCTATTGATACCAACCTCCTCACTCAATCAGAAATTCCGAGCTCTCAGCTCGATGCCAACGTTGAGACCACCTCTTTGGCCAACGTTGAGGAAACCATTGAACCATTACCATAAGAAAATCTATCTCCCTCAACCATCGATGACGAAGCCGATCGTCAAGCCGTCGCGTTGGAGCATGAAGGCAAGGTGGCCTACTGCTTCCAGAAGCTGATCGGGATGTTCCCTGAAGCGCGCGACATGCCGATTTTTGCTACGCTTGGAACCGAGCTGCTGTATCAGTTCAACCTCATCTTCAGTCACTGGTATTTGAAGGAAGATACTATAAGGGTACACAGCTGGAACCAGCTGAAGGCAGACGAATCGCGCATCAGAGACTACTTCAACTACACCAACCTGGAGGTTGCTTACAACAATAAAGTTGCACTGCTGACGCGTTGTCTGGACCTCAGCAAGGCGCAAGGCAGAGACATGAGGGAAAAGGCTGAACAAGATTGCATCAATTTCCTAGACAACATGCTAACAAAATCTGCTGATTTTATAGTTGATCTTGATGCAGCCGCCGCAGCCGCCAAGAAAGAAGAAGAAGAGCTTCAACAGTACATGGCCAACCGCCAAGCCATGGTTACTGTTGAACAGCCAGCACTCATTGAACAACCCGCTCCAGCTGATCAGCCAGCGCCCTCGACTGAAGAAATTTGTGAGCTGATAGCTGAGAGGGTCAATCAGTTAAGGACAGAGATGCTTGCCAACTTCCAGCTCCACAAAGAAGATCAGCTGAGGATGTTGAAAGCACAGGAAGAAAAGCACAAGAAGCTGCAAGAGGAGAATGTTTCACTGAAGATAAAGCTGGATGAATTCTCAACATCCACCAGCCAAGACATCTCTGATCTGAAGTCAGCCGTTCTGGGGATCAAGTCCGAACTGAATGTCTTCAAATCCATTTCTGATTCCAACCTCACCAAATCTCAACAGACTCAAGACCAAGAATGAGAGTCTCAATTCGAGTCAAGATGGGCCGAGTTCGTTGCTTTCCAGACCGAAGCCAATGAAAACTTCGCTGCACTGAAGAAAGCCGAGCAAGAACGCCTTGACTCCGAACTGGCGAAGAAGGTTGCGGTAGAGTGCGCAGTTGAAGAACTCTTCAACCGAGTCCAACAAGCTGAAAAATAACTCACCTCTCTGGATGGCTCAGTCGCAAGCCTTGTTGCTGATGCCAAAAAGGGGGAAGATGAGAAGCAGGGGGAAGTTGAGACTGGTGAAGACGTGTAGGGGGAAGATGAGAACCAAGGAGTTGAAGCCGAAAAATCTCAGCCGAAGAAGATTCAGAAGAAGAAGTCCACTCCTAAGCCAACCGACGTCGGCGGAGCTGAAATGGCAAAAAACTTGGAGCACGCGGAGAAGTATGGAGTTTCATACAACTCCATAGTCGAGATTGCAGCCGAGCTTGATGCAGAACTCTACGGTATTACAACCGAAGAGTGTATTGCTACTGCTAAGGCTATGGATGTTGCAGAGAAGGACTACATGAATCCCGACTGGATAAAGAGATTCGCTGCCAGCCAAGCTAAAAGAGTCAACCAGTTCGAGGAGGAGCTTGACAAAGTCACCAAGAACCTGGATAGGAACGTTGCCTCCCGCAGCCGACGCCGAATAGAATAACATCAAGTGAAGGCTGAGGCAAGGCTGAAACAACAGAGGCTGCCAGGGAAGGTTAAGCTCCAAATTCGGTTCAGGCATGTGGACAAGTGGATGCCAGCCGAGTGGAATGAAGACTGGGAATCATTCAAACAGGAGTTTGTGAATGATTTGTACTACAGAAAAGTCTTCACAACTGACGATCCAAGGAAAGCTTTCAAAGAAGCGCTGACTGAGTTACACTCTGGGGATCCGGGCATGTTCATCCAGTTCAGGCGAGCAATGATAGATGCGAAACTGGATTTGAACACCGTCCCCGTCCCTCAGAAAGTCACTTACCGTCCTCCACTCCTTCCAGACTCTCGAAACCCCAACCGACAGAAGATAGCAGCTCAGGCAAGACAAGTTTGGCGAGAGCACAGGGTTGACATCGCGAAGGAGTCAGAGGCGAAGAGAGAAATTTTTGTTAGAATGTTCAGCAAATATGGGCTACAGTTTTAGCCAAGTTAAAGTTTTTGAGCAACTGATGTACTTTTGACTTTTGTGCTTACTTTGTAACCATCAGTTGTAATGAAAATTTTCATCAGTTATCTTATTCAACTTGACGTACAATCTCTAGTTGTCCAAGCTCTTAATCGCAAAGTCATTTCAATACCATGTTATAACTGTGCTAACCCTTTGATGTTTTAATCTTATAGACTGTCTAGAATTTCTGCTGAGATTTTAGATAGGTCAGTAGGATTTAGATCAGTTTGATCTGTAAAGGTTTTTATAAGGGTTTTGGCATCATCAAAAAGGGGGAAATTGTTGGGAAATTTATTAAAGTTTTGATTGATTCCAAAACCAACTGACCCCAACCGAGTAGATGTTGCCAGATCCTAATGTTAGTAGTTAGGCTCGCTGTTTGAGCATTGTTAAGATTTTATCTTTACAGGACTCCAGTTGAAGATGGCAATGAGGCTTCACTCGGATAGAACATCAGTTGTAAACTGAGAGTTTAAAGGGGGAAGTATGTAATAGAACATCAGTTGTAAGAAAGACAACTGAGCGTTCAAGGAAGAAGATGTAAGAGAACATCAGATGGAAGAAAGTCATCTGAGCGTTCGAGCCAACTGAGCGTTCAAGATTCAGAACATCAGAAAGACAACTGAGCGTTCAAGAGATAGAACATCAGTTGCAGGACTCGAACTGATAAGATCAACAAGATGAAGTTCAAAACAGCTGAGAGTTCAACTGTTTCTACTCAGACAGAACATCAGCTGAAGACCAATCAGATGAAGATCAAACGACTCAACCGACTAACCAAAGTTGAGAGTCAAAGGTTGAAATTTGAATTTCAAATAAGGAAGTCACGTGAAGGTTTGACTCTCTGTCATTACCTCATTTGGCCCAACACAAGGCTGTCTCAGATGGAAAGCTGAAGTCCACAGTTGCCAAATCCGGAAAGTCTGCAGAGATGAGAGACAAGCCATCGCTTTCACAAGAACAGAGATCAACGGCTCCTCCAACGACTAGTTGATTCTCTCCGCCTATAAATAAAGGCCTTCATTCATTCACCAAGACTTACGAGACAGACAAGTGCAAGAGCAAAGAGTTAGACGAACGAACATCACCAGTTGAGAGTTCATATCGCAAACGAGCAAAACTGCAATCAATCTCTAAGAACATCACTAGCTGAGAGTTCCTAGAGTGTTAAATTCTGTCTTGGTGTTTTTCGATCCAACCTTGAGAACATCACTAGCTGAGAGTTCATAGAGAGTTAGATCCTAGCTCACTTTCTTGTTCGAGCTATTAGTTGGAAACCCACCCTTTTACACATCCTCTCAAAAGGATTGTTAGGACCATACTCTTCCCGTAATTGAGTAGATAGGTTGTTAAGTACCCGTAAACTTATCTTAACGGTTGCAAAGCCCGCGTAAGCTTTGTGGTTTTTGTCCAGAAGAACTTGGACTGAGTTGTGTGGACTCACAACTTCCCGTGGATGTAGGAGTTCTCTCCGAACCACGTAAATCTTTGTGTGTTTGTGTTTATTATTCAGTTATTTATTGCATATTCAACTGACCGACTAACCAGCACTCAAACTGCATTTTTGCATTCTCAACTGACTTGGTTATTGACCGACCTTGCATCAAAGCGTGAGTTATTTTACGAGTTGTTATTTTCCACCACATTCCGCACAGCACTTCACTTCCAGTTGAGTGCTTCTTACTCAGTTGTGATTCCAACTAAGTTGCATTACTCGGTTGTGATATTTTCAGGGGGTTGTTTTTAAAGTTCTTAACTGGTGTATTCCCCCCTCCCCCCATACACCAGAACTCGTATCGGGACCATCATAATTAATTGGTTGTCAGAGAAATTAATTAATTAATGGATATTGAATATCTTAAACGCGATGATTAATTAAGTTAAATGCTAGCCCCGACTCAATTGATGAATTTAGTGGTAATTCAGTATTAATTTTCTAGTGGAATAAATTAATACTTGTATTTCGATTTATATTCTTGGATTGAATATGGAAATCGAACACTGAAAATTCAATACTTTCTTCGAGTTAGTAGATCCTCATTTGACTCAATCAAGGCCCAAGCTCCAAGGGGCAGCCGCCTATATCACTCTGTTAAGCCCTTTTGGGCATTAGTAATTGGTTTATTAAATATGAGCTTGTTATTTAATTAAGTATAAATAACATGTGTGCTCATGAGCTTCTTCACTTAATTCCTACGTGAAAGAATATAAGAAAAAAAAACCTAGAGAGTGAGGGAGAGGCGTCGACTGCCTAGAGTGGAGAGGACTCAAAGCCGTTGCCACCCAACGATGAGTCTTGCCGTGGGTAACAAAAGGAAGATCAACTCGAGAGTTGATTACTTCTCGTTTTGTAGGTATTTCTCGTTTCCTTCTCGGATAGGAGCATGCTTAAGGAAGGATTTTGTATGTACTCGTTAGACAATCGAATGGATCGTGGGCACACGAACTGGCCTTCAAAAGTCGGTTCCTACATCTGTAACAATCTGTCTACATTTGGCTCAAAAGACATGAGACGACGACAACAATAATAATAATAATAATAATAATAATAATAATAATAATAATAATAATAATAATAATAATAATAATAAATTAGATAAATAAAATGAAATAGTTTAGTTTTGGGTCCCAATCTTTTGATGAAGAAAGTTGATGTACCTTGGCCTATATTTCTGTGCTTCTTGTGACATAGAATTGTACCAAATTAAATGTTCTATTCATGGAGCTGGGGGCATGTGAAACTAGGGATTTCTTTCCCAAGAATGATTATTGATGTCTACCGAAATAAAATTTTCATGTCCTGAATTTTCTTTTCTTTTAATTAAAGTTGGTTGCCATATTTTAATCTGATTAAAAACATCAGAATTTAACTAAATCATCCTGGCCAACTAATATAACGACTCATACCTAAAACTCAACCGGCTAGTTCAAATTAGTCCCATACACAAATTGCATAGACATTAATTCCCTTTCCAAATAAATTCACATTACTATGAAACTGTGATTAATGCACTAAGTAGATTTAGGTGTATAGTATTCTTATTTTTGTTTTTATTTATAGTGTAACAAGATCCGCATCTAGAGGATATATGTTTGCAGCTGGTGATCAAGTAGGACCCTGCGCGCATTTAAATTCATTTTTCATTAATTTACTGATTGTACAATGTATCTAATTAGCTGTAAATTTTGTAGTTTTGATATTTGAATCCAATTTTAACCTTCCATTAATGTCGTATATTATAAATTTAAAAGTATTATTGTACCTGCATCCACTGGCGTAGCCAGGATTTAGGTTTAGGGGGGCCCAATTTTCGGAAGTCCAACAATATGTGCCATTTTTTAAATCTTCGTGAAAAAAGTCGACTTTGGATTTATGAGTCAATTTCTTTTCCATAATAATATGAAAACTCGAGTATGAACTAGAATTATTGAAGCCATCAAGAATGAACAAACAACATTTAGGTTTCATGATTTTGGCAAATGAAAATTTGAGGGGTTAATGATATCTACTTTGAAAGAATTCCAGGCAATTGAAATTAGCAACATGAAAGCCATGAGACTCAATCTTTCACTGTTCAACTAAACTATTCAGAACGAATAAAATCCAAAAGCTAAAGTTTCAAAAATTGATAACTGATTTGAGAATTTTATTGAACACATGATAGACATAATGTACAAATTAAAGAATAAACTACATATATATCATTATTTTTATCCAAATACGGGGGGGTCCAATGACCCGCTGCCTGCATCCAATTAAGAGAAATATTCCCTTAATTAACATGCACAACAGAAAATAGTTTGAGATGTAATATCCATTTTAACATAAATTAATATCGCTAAGGGCTCGTTTGGTATTGAGGTATGAGTACAAATATGACCAATATCTTTACCATATGTTTGATATATTAATATGACCAATAATATTGGCGTGACTTTATTGTATTGGATTTTTCTATTTTTCTGTAAAAATTTACGCTAGAAGTAGATTGAAAATCCACGCCATCCTTTTCCGACTCTATTTCACATCTTTGTATAAATAAAATATACCAACTCAAGAAATATAAATTCAAATTTTCAAGACCAAATTTAAATTTGGGAGTTGGGAGCCTGGATAGCCAGCCCGGCCGGGCCCCTTTTTATGTCTTTAAATTCGTACTCTTTTGAGCTTTATAAAAAGAACATTTTGTCTATTAAAGAACTTCTTTTTCTCTCTTTCCAACCATATGTCTCAAACCAGTTTTATTTAAAGTGAACATAGGTAAATAAGTCAAACAAAATGATTATCAAGGATGCGTATGTCGTACCCAAAAACTTTGATTTGCCTCGTCTCATATCGCTTGTGTAGTAGTGTGCGTGTGACTTCATATATCAGCTCCACTAACCTTACAATTTTTATTATTTCAAGTTTTTGGTGTGTTGATTATATATCAACGACTGTTATAAAACTAGTTGTAACCCATTTTACACGAGTGCATATATACTCGCATTAATTAAAAGCTCGAACATAATTGTATACTCCTTTGCAATGATGTACATCAAAAGTGAAGTAGCAAGAGAAGTTAAGAGAACCCCACAATAAAATAGAAATGTGAGAATCACTACAATAAGTCCCAAACATATTTTTCCTCGAAATAGTTGTTTGGTTTACATCTAGAATTTTGAAAAATATTAACCGTTGAAATTGTCCAACTCTTTACCATATCGAAATTGCACGGTTGAGAAAAATTGCGAGTGAAAGCTATTAAATATTTCAAAAAAATAATAAATTAAAATATAAATCGTATAACAGAAATTCATAAACAATTACATATTTCTATAACATTCTTTTTACATTAATATACTCTATCCGTCTCGTTCAACTTGATATATATTCCTTTCTAGCCGTCCCGCTCAACTTGGTCTGTTTCTGTTTCCTTTCTTGGTAAATATTAGGCATTACTTACCCATCTAATTAAAGGGGCACACTGAAAATTCACTATCTCATCTTAAAAATCATTTGATCATCAACAATAAAATTCTATACAAAATAGACTAAACACATCATTTATATCTAATTCTCTTTTTCTTAGTCTCCATGCCGAAAAGAATTAAGTCAAGTTCAACGGGACGGAAAGAGTAATTAATACTTCATCCGAAAAATGCAAAATTTAATTTTACATTTTCATTCGTATACAAAAAAACATTTCCTTTTCATTTATTGCTACTACACTAGAGAAATCTATATATTTCAACAAAATATTATTATTGGATCCATTACTGTACCCATTAACTAACACAACGCTACAAATAAAGTGAGACAATTTTTTCCCTCACACAATACTCACCAAATTAATTAAAATTTGCGCCAATAAATTTGAAAGTAGGATATACAGAAAATATATTGGATACAAGAATTGGACCGATACAAGCCACCTTGATAACTAGATCAACACGAGCAAAAAAGAAAGAACAAGAGAGAGAAGAAAAATCACGAGTATAGTAATAATTATTTTATGACAACTTTTTTGAATCTCAAAGTTGCGGCCAGCTTTATATAATTGATTGATTTCCCTTCCATGCACGCATATAGAAACAAGAAAATCTATTGAGTTTCCAATATAAAATTTTACTTATTTTAATTACTCCATTTCTTACGCACTCGTTTTCCATGCATGGAAAAGTTGTAACTATATTTGCCATTTTCCTTTTCTACATTGTTCTTTGTCTTCTTGCGCGAAGAACTTTAATTTGATCCCAACACTTCGAATTGGAGAGAGCACTAATATTTGTTCTACTAAATTAAATCTCCAATTATATAACTTTATCATTCTTAATTAGGAATTTTTAGTAAGGTCGAGAATTTGCAATATAAAAAAAAAAAAAAAATTGATCGTACAAAAGTGTCATTGGTCTACCTCAAATAAATGAATAATCATCGACTAAAATTAATTCACTCTCATGTGACAAACACAGTACTTATTCACATCATTTAATCTTAATGAAGTGACATATAGCCAAAATTGTACTCAGTGCTAGAATCATGAATATATTTATATTTTCAAACAAATAATCAAAATTAAAATTAACAAATACTTAGACGATCCACAGCGGGTGTCTCGTCGGCGGTCTCGAGACACCGCCGTCGACGAGACACTCCGATGCAGAAGCTGGAGGCTCGAGACCGTCTTGCCGCGACGAGACAGTCTCGAGATGGCGCGTAGCCTTCACGCGATGCCGATTTTCATTTTTTTTAAAGGCGCGTGCATTGCATGCGCCAAAAATAAAATAAAAAATAAAAAATCTGGACAACGGCTAGAGATCCAACGGCTATACATCCGATTTTTTTTTTTTTTTTTTTTGTAATTCATCCCTATAAATACCAACCTCCATACCACAATTTATTCCACACCAAATTCATCTTCCTCCTCTTTTTCTCTCTAGTTTTCTCTCAAATATTTTGCAAAAAAAAAAAATATCTTCGTCGTCCGACTCCTCAACCGGCTACTCTTCTCATGGCACCGACGACGAGATTATGTCGATGGTGACCAACCTCCAAGCTGCTGCGGCTCGACTCATCGCCAAAAAGAAAAAAAAAAGAAGGCGAAGAGGACGGTCGTACACCGCGATCGGGAGGCGGCCCTGCAGCAGTTGATGGCCGACTACTTCAACGACAACCCGACGTATGGCCCAACATTTTTCCGTCGGCGTTTTCGGATGCACAAACACCTGTTCTTGAGGATTTGCACCGTGTTGGAGCAGAATGTGCGATACTTCCAGCAGAAGCAAGATGCAACCGACAAATGGGGCCTCACGTCGGTGCAAAAGTGCACAATGACCATTCGCCAACTAGCCACCGGTGGAGCTCCGGATACATTCGACGAATACTTGAAAATCGGCGATAACACCGACCGTCTTAGCCTCCGGAAGTTCTGCGAAGGTGTCATCCAGCTATTCGGTGACGTGTATTTGAGGAGGCCAAATGCACAAGACACCGCTCGGCTGCTGCGGATGCACGAGGAGAGGCACGGCTTTCCGGGGATGCTCGGTAGCCTGGACTGCATGCACTGGGCGTGGAGGAATTGCTCGAAGGCGTGGTCGGCTGCCTACACTCGAGGAGATATAGGCGTGCCTTCCTTGATTCTTGAGGCCGTGGCGTCTCAAGACTTATGGATCTGGCACGCCTTTTTTGGAGTAGCCGGCTCCAACAACGATATCAACGTCCTCAATCAGTCACCCCTATTTGAGGACGTGCTTGAAGAACGTGCTCCGCCGTGCCAGTACGTGGTGAACGAAAAACCCTACGACGACGGTTACTACTTAACCGATGGGATCTACCCGGATTGGGCTGCTCTGATCAAGGCTCCTCCGCTTGCAACGTATCAGAAGGCGGCGTGGTTTAAGAAGATGCAGGAAGCGGCGCGGAAGGATATCGAACGGGCATTCGGTGTTCTTCAGGCCCGATGGAGAATTATCCGGAACTCGGCGCGGAACTGGTACACAAAGCACCTCCGCAACATCATGTTTACGTGCATTATTTTGCACAACATGATCATTGAAGACGAGAGGGAGGACGTCGAGAACTGGAGAGAGGACACAGAAACGACGTCGGGTGGTAATGTCACTCATGTCCCCGTTCCGCAATCATGGAAGAATTTTCTCAAACGGGACGCCGCATTGAGAGATGTGAGAAAGCACCATCGGCTCACAAATGATTTGATCGAGCATCTTTGGAGCCGATTTGGAGCAGTTGACGAGTAGGATGTTTTTTATTTGTTTAATTTCAATTAATGTAATGTTTTTATTTGTTTTATTTTAATTAATGTATTGTACTAGTTATTTGTTTAAATTAATGAAAATTTCAATTTTTCTTATTAAAATTAATGCAAAATATAAATTCAGAAATTCCTTAGAGACACCCCTTAGAGACAGCTCCACTGCAGCTCACTGTCTCTATCTTCAAAAAATTCTTAGAGACACCTCTTAGAGACACTACCACTGCAAACAGTCTTATACTAGTCCAAGAACATGTGTGCAAGAATACCTAATTAATTAGCAGGCACTGCTCTCCAGCTATCGCAGAATAGTTGTTGCCGACTTTGGACACTAAGAAAAATTAAAGATGGCAAAAGTCAATATTTTTAATCTGTCAAGAACTTTTTGGAAAAGTTGGAGCTCGACTGTTTTCGAATTCTTTTCATGCAAATTTTCTCCATCAAGGTAGGATCCAAGAATTCGATATTCAAAAGAGATCACTTGGCAAACTAGATAGGTCAAGCTGGTAGGTGATAGCAATGTTTTCGGCCGTGTTGATTTGTAACATTAATTGACACATGTTAATTAGGTTTAACTAACTTATTAAGCCGTCCATGCATGATCTACCCATTTTCAAATCTTGATCGATCGACTCGAAAAATCTCTTGAGAAATGGCAACAAGTATATCCTTGCGATCGAAGGTTTCATATTCGGATATGGGTTATTAGGTTTTTTCTACTACGTATTATCTTTCGAATGTAGTTTGTAGATTGTTGTATATAAACATGTTTCATTTAGTATGGACTGTGCACCTTGATTAGTGGCTGCGGACACACTCATATAAACAAAAAAATTTGGGGAATTCGATAGTTTTAAGTAAGGGTGTGTTAACTTTGATGAAAAAGAGTGAAATGCAAATATTTTCTCCTTTTTTTTCATCATTTTCTCCTTTTTACTACAATTGTTAATTTTTTCCGGGCAGGATGAATAATTTTTTCGGGCAACTCCTTTTTTCATTCTTTTCACTCCAATTGTCAAATACATTAACATATGTGATATGTGTGATATGTATGATAATATTTTTCAATGGACAAAGACATAAAAATAGGGAGAGGTTGGAGGAACCATATGATTATTTTTCATTTCCATCCTAATAAATATGAGATAAAAAAAAAAAGGATGAAATTGCTAATATTTTCATACTTTTTTTTTCTCTCATTTTTCAGTGATAAATTTACAATCAAATTAAACACACCCTAACTGTAGGCCATAGGTTTGTGATCACACGCTACATTTGACGTATAAAATCATCATATTTAGATAGAGGTTTTGGGCTGCAAAAATTGTCTTCGGTTTTTCCAGATACATATTTACGTATATTGATATCTTATGAAGCTGTAAATATAATTCTGTTTCGAGTGATGTACACTACTATTTTGACTTCCAAAATATCAAATTTGCCATCTTATAGTATTTAAAGAAACTTATATAAATAAATTTTAAAAATATTTTGCCAAATATGTTGTTAGTGGAAGCTCTTGCCGTTGGCTATATACTGCCATGAAGAGCCAAAATTTCACATTAAATTAGAGCTTAGTTGCATTAAATTTGAAGAAAGTGATGGAAAACTGACACATGAAAACAGTTTCTACAGAGAATAGGAAAGGTGTCATTTTCTTGTATTAGTTAGTAGTAACTTGTAAAAACAAGTAAAATTTTCAAAAAATCATACTAGTAGTTATTTAATTTTGTGAGGGGTAAATTATTTAGTTGAATATGTGATCGTGGAATTTAATTTGTAGAGAGTGGACCATTTGATGGTGCTTGGCTTTTCCTTTTGGCTATCTTTTCACCATACTGTGGGTGCTCTCCAAAACTTTAGTTGAAGGTAGTATGGGAAAGCAAACTCTTGATTAAGATGTCTTTTTTTTGTTCTTTATTTTAGGTAAGATGACTATTATAGTCTCATATGATCAATACTATAATTCAACAAATTAATAAAATAAAATACATTTCTTTACATACATTCAAGGGGTTTATCTCCTCTCTGAATATAAATATAGAGTAATAATATTCAGACACACTGTGGCCAGCCACACGCGCTAAAAATGATAATATAGATTTTGAAAATAAAATATACCCAAATACTAAAGACGATTCCTATTTCAAAATAAATGAAATGGTGTTGTACATTTATACATATCGGACCGTGCACAAGTAGGATAAGTCGGATCCTCTAGTGCGTCACTACGTAACATCCTGACATTTCTAAATAACTTTCACATATGAAGAAAGTTAAAAAAATTACTTGCAAGGTGATTAAAATCGATCAAAAACAGTCTTGGTTTTTTCTATATTTTCGTATTATGTGTTGAGGAAAAATTTGCAGTGTCGCTCTCCCGTGGAATGGCCCAACTACACTAAGCAAAGATTGTAAAACGAAATGTTGATAACATTATTTCAAGAAATATATTCGTAAAATATAAAGCAAACTTTAACATATAGGCGATATTCTTTACATCTAATGTGAAACGGGAGGAGCAAAAAGTAGGGACTAATCACTGCAGCTGATTTATTCTATTTACAATTTACAATTTACAATTTACAATCATTTTGATGTGAAATACAACAATTACTGTGGACCTTTTCTGTTCTGCAATGGTATGTGAGCTACTTTGGACCTTCATGTGCAACCTATGCTCCTGAGATATTCACACAGACACAGCTACCGGAATAAATACATGTATACGATGCGCCTGCACCCGTATATTTGTCGTATAATTATCGAGTATCCAACATCCATCTCTAGCATCATGAGAGCAGGCATGTACGGGTGGGTAGTTCCCCTGTTCCACAGAAAATTCATTTGCGTAATCACTATCATTTAACAGATACTACTACTATTAGTTTGAAATGAAAGTGATAAATTATTGTGATCATATGCTCCATTCTGTTTTCTTCACTAGCAAAATAAATGTTACAACAACTGGTAAGAACTTGCACTCATTATGCTTCAACACCATATATATTATATACTCGTAACATTCCATGCACATTTGATATTTGGACCTTAAGTTTCAATAATACGGGAATTTCAGTTACTATATTTTAACGTTACATCTCATATTTCACTATTACTATTGCACGCCTCTTATATTGGACGATAAGGAAGACGATTCGTTTTTCACTATTACTATTCCTTCGTCCCAATTGCAAGGTCTTGCTTTTCTTTTAAGGATTTCCCAATAAGAAGGTTCCATTTCAAAAATTAAATCAATAAACTCTTTAAAAGCTCTAGGATCTAGCACTTTTCATCTATTTACTCTTGTTTCTTAATATCCGTGCCCAAAGAAGTGAGACCTTGCTATTGGAACGGAAGGAAAACTTATAAAACTTGTACGAACACCACACTATTATATTGAACGACAAGAAAGAAGACGGGACCTGTACATTCGGCGCTCAATAAAGCCCCAAAATCTTCCACCATGCACATCCAACTAACCCCCATATTGCAAATTGAATTAGAGCCATTGTTATCCCCAAAATAAAGACGCGGTGAAGATCCACATAGCCAGCTGAAAACAAAAACACCAGAAAACATGAATTAGAAACAAGAAACAAGAATAGTGTGTGTTGGCCTAACGGTGGAGCGGTTAATGCCTCATGCAAAAGTTCTCAGGTTCAAGTCCATTGTGGCGTTGTCTTTAAATTTAATGATAAATTACTAAACAAACCATTTTCATCAATCATGACTCAAATAATCTAACATTTTCTTCCTTGCACATTTTTGTCCCACATGAAAATTTGCAAGAAAAACCATTCTTACCTCCATAGTAGATAGCAGCTTGGCCACTGCTATAATGTGTAATTGCACCAAAGAGATTAGTGTTATAAGCCAAAGCCAATGCAGCCAGCAGGCC
>CM055958.1:20221289-20224136 GCA_029490685.1 Schizonepeta tenuifolia | reverse complement strand
AGGGACTTTAGCGGCCAACTGCATGCCGAGAAACGCCGAGTAGAGTGCCCCAACGTGCGCGGTTTGGCTAGCAAACAAGTAATGGATGAAGAAGTAGCATATTTGAAGGATGCTAAATGATCCAAACCAGTTGAGTGAGAATGATTCTAGAAAGTGCGCGACGCAATTAGACAACCACGGTATTACACCAAGGACAGTTAACTGCGTCGCCATGCCAACTAGAGCTCCAAACCAAGCCAAAGTGTCCCATGCTTGCTTCTCACTCAAGCAATCATCCCAGTCTAGAACACCAGATAGAAGCAACACAGAGAGGCCTATCATGGCAGCCACCACACTAGACATGTTCATAGCTTCTCTGTTCACGAATTTGGGGACGTGCAAGAAACATCAGCGAATGGAATTAGTTAGTCATAAAAAAAACACTACACGAATTGATGAAGTAATTCCACTTTGGCATTTGATGGATTCAAACGATACCATTTCCTATAAACTAAGTGATAACATGATCTGACAAATTGATGAAAAGTTCCCACTTTGGCATTTGATAGTGAAAATTTGAATGATCAATCATGCAAATGATACCACATCCTAAAATTTAGAGGCACGATACGACTACACAAATAGATGAAGCATAGCATTATTAGTACATACCCTGCAATCCATAGTGAGACAGTTAGCAGCAAAGTAGCTACCATTATCCACTCATCCCTTTTGACCCGCCCCATTTGCTCGAGCTTTTCACGAGCCATTTCTGGAGCATCGAGGGTGGTCTTGATCTCGGGTGGATATATCTTGTACAATATTGCAGGAGTCGCTAAAAGGGAGACTATGGCAGGGACGCTCGCCACCTTAAACCACGTCACCCATCGATCTGCAATCTTCACCCCAAGGCTTTCAGCTAATTTCACACACAACAAGTTTTGAGCTGCAGCAGTTAGGAAAATCGCGCTCGTGCAGTTGTTACTCTGCCCACATAGTAACAACACAAACGATCAATACTTAGATAACATAAGAAGCATGTAAGTGAAGTTTGCATATATATAATACATCAGTTATATTTCTGTTGCTTTACTTGCAATGATGATGATGTTCTTAGGTAAACATCATGTAGAATCCAATCCAAAATCATAAATTTTGAATTTCTACGAATATCAAAAGGCATAACTATGAGTTAGCAGGTCCAGCATTTCTTTTAGTTTAAATATGAGTTGCTGCTGTAGTTCTAAGTTTCTTGAATGTACGTATCTTTTGTTACATAAATTGCACATTTTAGCAAAATATTGTGTTGTCAATTTGAGCTATGAGATGTTTTTCTTAGCAAAAAAATATTCACTTTTTCAAGTCGATCCCATTTGGAAATAATATAACTGACTCTGCTAGCTGTTGCTTTTTCTTTCTTTTATTAACAAATTTAGGAGTATGTTTCAAAATTAAAAATGGGGCGTACATGAATTGAGGAAATAATATCCTGTTTCCAACCATTAATGTATTTTAAGAACCAATGAAGAACCTAAATCAGATCAAATTTGAGTTAAATTAGGGAAAGTTTAACAATTTTAAGGCAGTTTTAGAACCAATGAAGAACCAATCATAAGCATCTGACAGTAGAAACTGTACAAAGTGTACCAAAACCTAAGTGCGTTACTTCTCTAACAATAACAACAATAAAGCAGTTCTTTTTTGGGCCCCGGCCCATGGGCGATACCACCTCTGGCCTATGCTCACGGCGGCCCTGAAAATAGCATAATTTTTATGCCACTTTATTTTTTTGTTTTTTTAATATTGGCCAAATATTGACGTATTATAATTTTTAAGAATTCAAATCCACAAATCTACTCAGAAAGGGAGGAAAAAAAAAAAAAAAAAAACAGAATTACAGCACTATCTTATAAGTTATAACCAGTGAAGCACTAAAACAATTTGTACTATAATGTGAGGCAAACACATACTTATCACATATCTAGCACTATAATCAGGTATAATAATTATTGTTAATTTTTTTTTACATTATATTTATTATTACCAACATACACCTCATAAATACATAATAAACCTGATTTGTATAAAATGGAACATATTATACACAAAAAAGTATATATATGTAGCAAATCTAATGAGCGCCTCAAATTAAGAATCGACATTGTTTTTACAAATTCCTTTTTCATTTAAAATTATTAAATCATTAGAATATTGTCGCCAGATGATTTTATAATTCCTTAGGTAGCTCTACCCACTGAAAAGTAAATAGCAATAACTTAGGAATTGCATTATCAAAACTATGTCGACCAACTAAATATAGGATTGTATAAGTGCATGCAGCAGTAACCTAATCATCATAATCATAATCATAATCATAATCATAATCATAATCAAATCATAATAAAATAAAAAATGAAATCAAGTAGCATTATGAAACAAAACCACCACCCCCCACACACATCTCTCACTTATTGGACACAAGTGGAAATGAAATTGATTGAATTCACGCCATCCACAAACATAATCCTCTCTACCAACAAACTATTCCACAAACCACACAAACACTGACACACACACACACACACTCTAATTAACTAATGATTACCTGATTTTGCGATTGAATGAGGTAAGCTCCGAGTCTCCTGGCCGTCGGATCATTGGGTTTGCTCTCCGATCCGACCGCCAGCGCTTTGATGATCGGCAAAAAAATTCCGCCGGCTCTGGCGGTGGAGCTCGGCATTCCCGGCGATATTGCCAGCTCACCCAGAACCAATCCGTACGACAGCCCCAGCGTGCTCTTTCCCAACCACCTGACGAAGAACATGGCGATCCGATCGCCGAGTCCCGTCTTCACGAACCCCTTCGACA
>CM055958.1:20191289-20213789 GCA_029490685.1 Schizonepeta tenuifolia | reverse complement strand
TTAGGCGGGAAAAATTCTTTTAGCTCCTTTGTTTTACTCTCTCCGTCTCATTCAATACGGTCTAGTTCATTTCGACATAGAGATTAAGAAGAAGGGTAATGTATAAAAAAAAAGTGTTAATAAAGTGTTTTTTTAGTCAATAAAATATTTTTTAGTCAATAAAGTGCTGATAAAGTACATTATTAGATTAAAGTATACTTAAATTCTTTCCATAAAAAGAAATAAGTCAGGTTGAATGGGAAGTCCCATAATGAAAAACAGACCATATTGAATGAGATGGAGGGAGTAGTATACTGTGAAACGATTAAACTATTTGCAGATGTTGGCAACATTACTTCAAGAAATATACTCCAAAATTCGAAGCAAACTCTAGTAAAATAGTGAGTCTCTTGAAAATTCTAAGGTGGGAATCTATGTAAATTATGCCCTGAAAAATCTGCAACAAAATAAATGTGCCTTTCTCCACAAGGTATTTTCTATTTCAACTTATTTACTCTGTACATAGGGATTCTTTACATTTAATGTGAAATGGAACGAGCAAAACGTAAGGACTAATCACTGCAGCTAATTTATTCAATTTACAGTTTACAATTATTTTGATGTGCAATACAACAACCAATCCATAGCAAAAATCTGCAAAATGTATTGAGTAGTATATTCACTAAAATGTGGACTTCTTCTGCAGTGAGTAGGTGTGCTACTTTGTTCATTCATCTGCAACCTATGCTCCTGAGGTATTCACACAACTACCTGTCTGTAGAAATACGTATATATACGCTGTGCCCGCGTCAGTATAAAAATCGTATACACACACTTATGTGTGTGTAAGTACAGAGTATCCAACATCGGTCTCTAGCATCGTGTGAGCGAGCACGTACGGGTAGTTCCCCCTGTTCCACAGGAAATTCATATGAATAATTCAATATCATTTCATCAAATGTTATTTTAAAATAAAAGTGATACTCCTTTCTCTTTTCTTCACTAGCAAAATAGGAATGTAACAACTAGTGGTAAAAACTTGCAGTCATTATGCTTCAACACCATATTTACTCACAACATTCCATGCATATTTGGATTTTCTAAGTTTAAGGATATACAAGATTTTCAATTACATTTGAATGTTTTTGTTTTTGGAGGATATATATGAGTGTTACATCTCATGTTTCACTATTACTAATGCACTTCCGTTGTTTTGAATACAACACTATGACTAATGCACGCCACTTATACTGAATGCAACACCATTATATTGGACGAAAGCAAGTAGACTTGCATTTCTCGGTGACTAATGTACGTCACTTGTAGTGAATACCACTACTAGATTGGACGGAAAGAAAAAAGACAAACCTGCACAATCGACACTCAATAAAGACCTAAAATCTTCCACCACGCAGCTCCAACTAACCCCCATATCACAAATTGAATCATAGCCATTGTAATGCCCAAAATAAACACATGGTGAAGATCTACATAGCCAGCTGCAAAACCAAATCACCAAGAAACTTGAATTAGAAACAAGAAATAAGAGAATATGAACCCTTTTTCTCAATCATGAGTCAAATCAAATCATTTACATTTTGTCCTTGCATATTTGTAATATTCTTGTCTACATGAAAAGCATGCAAGAAAACACTAGCTTACCTCCATAGTAGACTGCAGCTTGACCACTGCTATAATGTGTTATTGCACCAAAGAGATTAGTGTTATAAGCCAAAGCCATAGCAGCCAGCAGGCTAGGGACTTTAGAGGCCAACATCATGCCAAGAAAAGCCGAGTAGAGGGCCCCAACGTGTGCGGTTTGGCTAGCAAACAAGTAATGGATGAAGAAGTAGCATATTTGAAGGATGCTAAATGATCCAAACCAATTGAGTGAGAGTGATTGTAGAAAGTGCGCAACGCAATTAGACAGCCATGGTATAACACCAAGAACGGTTAGCTGTGTCGCCATGCCAACTAAAGCTCCAAACCAAGACAAAGTGTCCCATGCTTGCTTCTCACTCAAGCAATCATCCCATTGTAGAACACCAGATAGCAGCAACACTGAAAGACCTATCATGGCAGCAACCGCACTAGACAAGTTCAGAGCTTCTCTGTTCGAATTAGGGGACGAGTTAGTATTTTGAGACGAGCAAGAAACAACAGCGAATGGAACTAGTTAGCCATAAAAATACTACAAAAATGGATGAATCATGCAAATGATAGTATAACTTATATACTAAGTCATAACATGATCACAAAAATTGATGAAGCATAACATCATTAGCACATACCCTGATATCCATAATGAAATAGTTAGCAGCAAAGTTGCTATCATTATCCACTCATCCCTCTTGACAGGCCCCATTTGCTCGAGCTTTTCACGAGCCATTTCTGGAGCATCGGGGGTGGACTTGATCTCGGGTGGGTAAATCTTGTACATTATAGCAGGAGTGGCTAAAAGGCAAAATAAAGCAGGGACGCTGGCCACCTTAAACCATGTCATCCATCGGTCTGCAATCTTCACGCCAAGGCTTTCGGCTAATTTCACACACAACAAGTTTTGAGCTGCAGCAGTTAGGAACATCGCGCTTGTGCTGTTGTTGCTCTGCAGCATTGTAACAACACAAACGATCAATTACTTAGATAAGAGAAGAAATATATTAGTGAAGTTTGCATATAGTATATAGTATATAGTGTATCAGTTAAATTACTGCTGCATTGCTTCATTTGAAATTCAAATGCTAGCTAAAAGAGAAGCATCGGCATGATGATGATGTTCTTAGGTGCATATTATGTAGAAATCCAATATAAAATTATGAATTTTAAATTCCTATATGAACATCAAAAGGCAGAACTGTAGCATGTAGAAATTCATCCATTTAGTAGGTGCAACATTCTTTTTAGTATTAATATGAGTTTTTTTTATTCTAACTTTTTTCTAATGTAAAACATTTAGGAATAATATTTCTAAATTAATGTCCTCTTCCCAATCATATGTCCTTTCCGAGCCCTTTTTAGGCAAAGTTTGGGCTAAATTAGGCAAATTTAAGGTGTAAGAACCTAATCAGATTTTTTTTTGAAGCAAGAACCTAATCAGATTTAATTTGGGCTAAAATAGGTAAAATTGAACAATTAGGCACTTCATTGTTTTGTTATTGAACAGGCAGATACTTTATCTCGGATACATACTTTATTTCGAACCTCATGACACGCTTTTATAGGTCGAGTCTGCCATACTTGTACTTGAAAAGTGTGATTTACCTGCCCCGTGTGGTTTGCAGGCTACTGCACAAGGGACGGGAGTTTACCCCGTGCGCACTGAAGATACCGGCTGCGGGTTCCCACGATATAAAAATAAAAAAAAGGCAGATATTGATCTAAAAAATTCATACTAGTATTTTTCCTTATAAAGGAATGTATATCTAGCACTATAATTAGGTACTAAGATTAATCTCTTATTTATTTTTTATATTAAATTTAATATTACCAAGTACACCGCATATAATATCATTAATGGGGAAACTAATGAGCAGCTCAAGTCAAGAAGAATCGACTATTTTTTTAGAATTTTTGCTTGTGTTAAACAAGTTCAATTGACAAAACTATGTTTCATCGTCTTCTATCCCATCGCCAATTAATCATTAGATTGTCGCCCCATGAATTTGTTAATTCTCTTACTACCCACTGAAAAATAAATGGCAACAAAATACCGAATTATAATTATTCCGAAGTTCCCGACTATTTGGTGCTACTCATTGTGAAATGGATAGATACAGAATTAATTTCAAAGCCACCCACCGGAAGGAATTGTATTTGCCCGAATATGAATATCCCTTAATATAGATGAATATATCTAATAGTTGTAAACAAAAATGAAATAAAGTAGCGTAATCAAACAAAACCACCCGACACACACAACTCTCCTCACTTATTGAACTTGGTCACGAGTGGGAAATCAATTGAATTCCCATAATTGAATATTAATAAATAATTACCTGATTCTGCGATTGGATGAGGTAAGCACCGAGCCTCTTGGCCGAGGGATCATTGGGCTTGCTTCCCGCTCCCATTGCCAGTGATTTAATGATCGGCAAGAAGATTCCGCCGGCTCGGGCACACGAGCTCGGCATTCCCGGCGATATGGCCAGCTCACCCAGAACCAAGCCGTACGACAGCCCCAGAGTGCGCTTGCCCAACCACCTGACGAAGAACATGGCGATCCGGTCGCCGAGTCCCGTCTTCACGAACCCCTTCGACAGGAAGAAGGCGCAGATGATCAGCCACGTCACCTCGTGCGTGTACGCGTGGAATGCGGCCGAGAAGCTCAGCGTCTTCGTCACCACCGTCACGGTGAGACAGATGAACGCCCACGCGCCGACCGGGAGAGGGCTGAGGATGAGCCCGGCGATGGTGGTGATGAAGATGGAGAGGAGGGACCACCCCTTGCTGCTCACGCCGTTCGGCTTCGGCACCGCGAACCGGCAGAGGACCCCCACGGCGATGCACCCCAGGAGGGGGAGCGGCCGCGCCCCCTTCCACTCGAATTTAGGCCAGCGCCGGCGGCTGCTGCTGGCGGGGGAGGGGGCGGTGGTGGTGGGGAGGAGATCATTGCGGTCGTCGGATAGGGACGGCGGCGTTGACATTGGCACACGACTGTAGTGGTGGTTGTCGGAGGTCTAGCTAGCTAGCTAGGTATATCCAATTTGTCTATCTTAGAGAGAAATCTTTTGCATGGCTCAAGTTGATGAGAGAGAGAGAGTGTGTGTGTGTGTGTGTGCGTGTGTTTGAGTGAGAAGAGTGACTTGTTTCTTTTAATGGATAGCTCACATACGGTTTAGTGCGATGTTTGTTTGGATTATATATAGTAGTAATTGGAATCTTATTTCTTGCAATTAGGGTGTATTTTTTTTAATTATTAATTTGTTTCGATTTTGTGTCAAATGAAGGGCTGTTATTGAACCCACGTGGCACTGTGGGTCGATTTAGGCAGAGATTAGATTGATCCGAGTGCGAAAATATTTATCCAATATGACGTGGGATGAGGTTTTTAATAATAATAATGGATAATGTTAAATCTGAGAAATGAGAATATGGTGAAAAAATGCATTTTCGCGTCCAAAAGATCGCATGGAGCTTCGGAGTCGGTTCGGATCTTGAATACATGGGGATCTATATGGGATAAGCTTCACCAAATGGATGGGCTTTTGCAGTTAATTTTTGCTAATAATTTGGATTAAGAGAATAAGATTTTTGCCAAATTTAGCAAATGTACTTGGATGAAAAACAGTACTAAATACTACTCACTCCGTCCCACTGAATACGGCCTAGTTTGTATGGGC
This sequence comes from Schizonepeta tenuifolia, assembly GCA_029490685.1. NCBI lineage: Eukaryota > Viridiplantae > Streptophyta > Magnoliopsida > Lamiales > Lamiaceae > Schizonepeta > Schizonepeta tenuifolia. The sequence continues at coordinate 20,208,471 of CM055958.1, read as the reverse complement.
ACGGAGACTAAAAAAATATTAGTATTGAGTATAAAAAAAGTGTTTAGTGTAGTGTGAATGCAATATTTTATAATGTTAATAAAGTTATTGATGTGATGGTTGAGTGTGTAGTGAGAATAAGTTAGTGGGATTTAGATGGGATGGTGAATCATGTATATAAACTAATTGTTTTCTTTAAAGGAAACATACCAAATATGGTAGGACGTCCAAAAGTGAAAAATAGACCGTATTTGATGGGACGAAGAGAGTAATAGAATAATTTCCACTGCACATATTATTATATCATGAAAAATTGTGAAACAAAATAAAACAAATTTCCCGGTAGGATTAGGACGATCAAAATTACAACTTATGGAAATTGGATGACAGCTCAGCTTGTTTCACTCTTTTATTAGCGCTTTTCTGCAGTTGTAGTTCCTTTTAGCGAGTGTTTGATTGAGCTTATAAATTCTTTAAAATACACCTTGTAAGCTATTTATTATTTAGAATTTAGGAGTTTATAAGCTTTTTTAAGCTCATAAGCTCAACCGTTTCCCTCTTAATTTTAGCTACTATAAATAGGTCGATATATACTCTTGTATTTCAATTCTAACTTGGTGAAATACATTATGCAAAAACGTCCCACAACTCTCTTATCTCCTATGTAATACTCCTTCCGTCCACGAAATGGTTGTCCCATTATGGACGGCGCATGTTTTAAGAAAATTATAGGTAGTGGTGAATAATAGTGAGTCCCACAATAAATGTGAGTGAAGTAGTGAGAAATATAATGTTAAATATAATGTATTATGTGGGATTAAGTACTATAAATGGAAGTGACAATCATTTCGTGGACGGATTTAAATGGCAAAAATGACAATCATTTCGTGGACGGATGAAGTATTAATATAAATATAATAATATTTGATGGAAATACTGAATTTACTCGGTGCATTCTCGGATATATTTTTGAATGCAAATATACCGCTTATGGATGTGATTTCTAGAGAAACCAATAAAAATGGTTAAATGTTGGGTGACAGTGCAGTGTAATGTGTATTATTTGACATGGACAAATTACTCACTTATGCGAATTGTATCTTCCCGTCATTTGATCGCAACTAATACTGGATTGTTATTTTCCTAAATTAAAAAAAAAAAAAAAACTAAAAGACATGTATAGAAATTCATGATCAATATCTTAACAAATCTTTAATAGTTTTTTTTAAGTTTTTTTAAATATGAGATTTATTTTGATTTCCAAAGGTGAAACTATTCCATAAATATTCATCATGTACTCCCTCCGGGCCTTGGGGAAAAATCATACCGGGTCGGGCCAGCCCGAAAATCTGTCGAGCCTAAATTGTGCAGCTCAAACCTGTCCAAAAAATATTTTATGGTGTAAATTTTTCGGGCCAGGTGGGGCTGGCCTGAGCCCATCATGCTTTAATATTATTTGGGCAAATCCGACCCGGATGACTCGGCTCGAAATAAACCGAGCCTAATATTCTTGAGCCGAAGCCCGTCCAAATCCGGGCCAGTTCATCGGGCCGGGTCGGGCCGAGTTCATTTTGCCACTACTAAGTCCCAATATTGTTGTTCTGTTCCCAAAATAAAATAAATAATTTACTTGTCAAAAATGATAGAACCCAACTCTATTTTTTTTTTAACATTTCTCCTTAAAAACTATGACCAAAAGAAACTAAACAAGAATATTGGAATGGAGGGAGAATTTGATTTTTTTTTTCAAATAAATTCATCATTAAATTTCAATAGATCATTTATGTAATAGTTTCATTGAAAAGTAATATAAAAAGACAAAAACTCCCGTGCAGAAACTGCACGGTGCAGATCCCGGTGACTCGACCCGACCCGACCTGGTTGACCTGGGTTTGATCCGGGTCAACCCCCTTTGATCAGATTTATTGTTATTTTTTTTTAATTTTCCAGTTTTTTTTTTAATTTCACTTTTTACCCCTTTTTTTTGTTTTCCAGCTAATATAAGGATAATCGTTGGGCAACAATTTGGACTTTTTCAGCTCACTCCGAGGCTTTCAGCTCCCCTCGCTCGAATCTTAACCAAAGAAGAAGCGGCAACAACAAAATGAAGAGGCAAACAAAAAAAAAGGTGGAAAAAAATGTGGAATTTAAAAAAAATTAAAAGAAAAAATTGAAATTGAAAAATCAGAAATCAAAAAAAAAAAAAAAAAAATCTGGCGCGTGCACAACACGCGCCGCGCGCGGGAAGCCGGTGCGTGGCATGCACGTGCCACGCGCGGTCGCATTCAAGTTATTGCCTAATATTTACTATGTACTATATTTTTCTTGACACCTGTGCTACACTCTTGGTGAATCGGATTGAGTATTTTTTTAGTGTTATATTGTAAGTGTCAATCCATTAGGTCATAGTAGATTGATACTTATAATTGTACTCATTAAATGATCCGGATTGATATATTATTAGATTTCGGACTCTAAATCGACAGAACTTCCAAACTTTATTCTCCAATAAGTTCTTGTACCTAAAACACCATCTAGTCTAGCTTTAAAAGAAGCTACCAAAGATGCCGTTAGTTTGTAGATTGATTGAAGTTGAACAAAATTCAGAGTTCCGTGCCGCATCCAAACACGGCTTATGAAGGTAGTATTAGATTCTGAATGACGCAGTTGGCGAAAGAAGACGACGACTTGGATATTCAAGTGGCAAGGTTGGCCGCATTTTCTCTCGGTGGAATTGGATTTTGTTTGGATTATTTTTATTTATTTTATAACTTAGCTAAAATAATACTTAGTTTAATAAATACTCCATCTCACTTATTGTGTCGACAAAATGAGTAGGTCTTATTATTTTAAAATGACTAAAAAGATAAAAAGTGGGCAGGTCTTATTATTTTAAAGTGTTTTGAAGTATTAATCATTTCCTTAGTTGAATGTAGACAAAATAAGCGTGACGTCCAATTAAAACAATGTAAACATATTAAGTGGAACAAAAGGAAATATTTCATTTTTTTTCCGGCATGATTATTTAACAGATAGATGAGTAAAGGATAAAAGATAAAAATTGACAGAAATTATATCTTTAGGAATAAAAAAATAGTTTCCATATCAAACATGAAACACTTAACAACTTAAATAAAAAGTGAAACATTTATTATGTACTTACCTTCATGTGCATACATTCGAATTAGGGACAACAAGGTCAATAGTTATGTATCTTATGGAATCGATAAGTAATTTTTCTTAAGAAGAGATTACTTTTCATTATTAAATCAAACAATGCCGAAGATGCACTAACATATTTATGTTTATAGTTTTTATATTTTCGTCTTTTCTCTTGTTACCACCATCTATCACCACCACCACTACTCACTCATCACCGCCGTTACTGTCGCATATGTTGGTGCATCTCAGTGCACTGTCTGGTGCATCTAATTTTTAAATCATAATTATGTCTGGTGTATCATGTTACACTTTCTTGTGCATCTATTCGTATTCTTACAATAAAGATCATTAATCTTGTATTGTATAACAATTTGGTTCTATATTCATTTAGAATAATAACTAGGGTTAATTGCTTATAAAGGCACAACCTTTTCACAAATTTGCAATTTTAGCATGACATTTTTTCATTGGTAATTCAAGGCATGATTTTTCAACTCATTGCAAATCAGAGCATATTTTCAACTTCCAGTGATCAGAAAGATGATGTGTAATTTTTTAGTGACGTGGCATTTAACTATTTTTGATGTGGCATTTGACTAATTGCTTATGTGCATTTATATTTATTTTTACTAAATAATTTTGTTTCTTCTTATATTATACCCTTTTCTCAATAATTCAAATTTAAACTCAATTTAAATGACACATCAAAAATAAGTAAATGCCATGTCACTAAAAAAATACATGTCATCTTTCCGATCACCGGAACTTGAAAATATGCCTTAAATTGCAATGACTTGAAAGGTCATGCCTTGAATTGTCAATAAAAAAATGTCATACTGAAATTGCAAATTTATAAAAAAGGTTATGTCTTCGGAGACAATTAACCCTAATAACTAATACTGAATATAAAAACATTACTTAATTAATATGGTTATTGTATGGGAATAATGATAGTATCTCCTTATTTATCTTTTCCTGTGTTTGGCCTATGTATGGATCGATCTCATTACATGCAACTCTGATAATATTTCATTTATTACATTGAGAGAAGAAATGCCAGTTATGCTGACAGATCACAATAGACAAGATTTGTTCCCATTTCGCATCTAAAAAAAAAAGTTTCTTATTTGCCCAGGATTCTTCCAAAAACAAAAGCCAAACAGAATTACTCCCTCCGTTCATTAATTGTGTACCCATTTGGTGCTAGCACAGAACTTAAGAAAAGTTGATAAAGTGGAGTTGGTGGGATAAAGTTATTTTTGAAGGGTAGTGATAAAGTAGTAGTTAGTAGAATAAAGGTTGTTAGTGGTGGGCCCATAGTAAAAAAGGTAGTTATAAAGTGGTAGTTAATGGAATAAAGGTGGGTCCAAGTGGCAAAGGGTAGAAAATAACATGAATTAGTAAGGGTAGATGGGTACTTTTATACAAATGAGTACAGAATTAATGGACAGATAAAATGGGGCAAGTGGGTACAGAATTAATGGACGGAGGGAGTATTATTTTGTGTTTAATAATTTTGAATTTTTAGTCTTCTGGAAATTTGATTATTTTTATTTCTTAGGAATAAATTATTTTCTTAATAATTTAGAAAATTGGAACATATGTTCAAATATAAGAGAATAGGTAGGTATTTCCATCTTTGAGATTTCAAATGTTTATAATCTTAATAGAGTTGAAATTCAAAATACTCACTATGGGTATAACATGTGCTCCATATACCCACTAAGATAACTATGTACTCCATATACTCACTTGGCCCACAAAGTGTATTTTTCAGCAGCTATTTCTCTCTCTTTGACCGAGAGATTCTCGAAATGGTCCCATTATTTGTCTTATTGTTTTTGAAAATTGAAACCCTAAGCCCATAGCCATGCATATCTCTTGTAACGTATGAATATATCTCTTTACCGATTTTTCAGGGTGATTTAACCCCCACCCACCTCCTGCCAGATTCTTCAATGAGAATCAATTCCCTCACGTTAAAAATAAACGGTAAAAAACAAATTTATGCACCAATAAAATCTGAGTTCCAATACAAAATCTATACAGATAAGTTCATATACAGATTACTCCTCAAAATTTCTCTCCAGCCTTCTTCTCCACAATTCTTATTCCTTCCCTGTTCCGTGCTCGCAGACACACATTGTAATTTGCAACCACGCCATATTCCCGCATAAGACTTGCCATAATAATCTTCGGTGTGATGATTTCTTTCTGATTTTTCATGCCTTTCGCAAAATGAGCTGCAATCACACTAGATTCGACATTCCTCTCCATTAGAGGATGGTTCATATTGGTTGTGCAAGTATGCGTCGGGTTGAACAGGTGAATATACCAATAGTTGTCCTCTCTCCTTCCGCGCAATTCGAAAGGACACACATCTCGAAACTTACATTTGTAAGTAACACGCTTTGAATATGATCGATCTGTACAAAATTCAGCTCGTTGTTCCAAGTGCCACAATCCAACTGCAAGCCTCAACTGCTCTTTGTCTTTAAATAGGGAGCTCATACTCAAAGGACCCTCGGGCATGTTATATAGAACAGTTTCAACAAGCGAAGCAGTAGGTTCCAATGGAATCATGGGAACTAACCAGTTTTGTAAGTCGGCCGCTTCAGTGGCGAGCTCCGTCTCCTCGTCAACAAGGGGTGTACGACTTTTCTGCATCAGCATTGCCAAGAGCTTGTTCACACCGCTTTGAGTATGCACCCAATTAACAAATTCAGCCAGAGTTTCAATTTGCAGAGTGGCTGAATTTTCCTCTTCGTCATCAGTGTCGTCAGACTCAGATTCAGCAGAATATTCATCATCATCATCATCATCATCATCATCATCATCATCCTCTACGACAGTGGCATAAGATTGCATAGGTTGTGGCTGCAGCTCTGGTGCTTGTGATTGCCCCTGAGCAATAACAATCGCTGCACTTTGAGAACCCATTTGCGTCTCGCCAAGCCAATTGCATGAAGACATACGGCGAGGGAATCGTCGTACTGCGAGTACTGAGACGGATACACATCATCATAGACAAATTGTGAAGAAGCATTCAAATCAAAGCTAGGTTTATACACTGAATCACTGATATACAATGTAGGCTCAGACTCAATACCATACAATCGACGAAGTTGATCATCGTTACTCAATTTAAATTTTTCGACGCCGAATTGAAACGTTGAAAAATAGAATATTTCAAAAGTCTCACTTAACGATCTAGATATCATTATGAAATTTATTTGTTCCTTAATGTTGGAAAAACTTATCATATCCAACAGAAGATAGAATGTGCGCTCTTCTCCGTCATTATAAACAAAATCGTCCTAAACGCCGTTGAATTTAACGCGGAACATCTTGCATTCCATCTGCCAAAATAAAACCAAAATTTAATAATTAAATATACGTAAATAAAATTAAATTAATTTATTACAAAATTCAATTTTGTACAGATCTAAAATATACTGTACAGGTCGCACAAAATAAATCCGGACCTGTACAGTTTTTGTTAGATCTGTACAATTATTTATTTTTTACAAAATTTCAATTAATGTTTTAAACACTCAAATTTGTCAATTGGAAATGAAAAAACACAGTTTATTTGGATTCACCCGCATTTGAAGAAATGTCTATATATGAGATTTCGAATTTAGATTGTATTTCTTCAAAATACATATATTAATGCTATAAAAACACATAAACATTTAAATAAATAATCTAATTAAAAAATAAATTATACAGATCTTATAAATAGTATACAGGTCGGGTATGACTTCCACCGACCTTTACAGTTTTTTTAGGATCTGTACAGTTTTATATTGTTTAGAAAATTAATTTAAATTTTTAAGACTTACATTTGGAGATGGAAATTGCAAAAACAATGTTAATTTGCTTCTAGCTTCGATTAAGGAGGTTTGAAAGATGTCAAATTCAATTTTCTGTAAAATACAAACAATAATGTTAGAGAAATAATATAAGTTAAGCTTGTAACAGTTACTACAATTTTCGATAAAAAAAAAAACTATAAAGATCGACTCATTTCTGTACAGGTGGTGGATATATTTCTGTCCACCTGTACAGAATATGAGTGATGGTCCCGATACGAGTTCTGGTGTATGGGGGGGGAGGGAATACACCAGATCAGACTTTTTAAAACAACCCCCTAAAAATTAACTCAACTGAGTAAAGCAGCTCAGTTGGAATCACAACCGAGTAAGAAACACTCGGTTGGAAGTGATGTGCTGTGCGGAATGTGATGAAAATAAACTCGTATAAATTAACTCACACTTTTATGCACGGTTGGTCAAGAACCAAAACAGTTGAGAAAGAATGCAGTTTGTATGCAGGTTAGATAGTCAGTTGAATATGCAAGAATATAACTGAAAATAAAAACAACATACAAAGATTTAACGTAGTTCGGAGAGAACTCCTACGTCCACGGGGAGTTGTGAGTCCACACAACTCAGTCCAAATTCTTCTGGACAAACCACAAAGCTTACGCGGGCTTTGCAACCGTTAAGGATAAGTTTGCGGGTACTTATCAACCTTACAGTTTAGTTTTCGGGTACTAAACAACCTATCTACTCAGTTACGGGAAGAGTAGGGTGCTAAAACCTTTTTAGGTGAAAGAAAGGATGGGGTTCCAACTAAATAGCTCGAACAAGAAGTGAGCTATGATCTAACACTCTACGAACTCTCACAAAGTGATGTTCTCAAGGTTGGATCTAAAGACACAGAAACTAATTCTAACACTCTATAACTCTCAACAAGTGATGTTCTAAGAGGATAACTAGTTAAGCTTGAGTGCAGAATGAAGTTGTTCTTTGCTTGAATGTTTCTTCTCGCACTTGTTCGTCTCGTGTGTGTCTTCAATTCTTCTCTGTGAATGTGTGCCTCTATTTATAGGCGGAGAGAATCAACTAGCCATTGGAAGAGCTGTTGATCTCTGTTCTTTGATAGCGATGGCTTGTCTCTCATCTCTGCAAACTTTCCGCATTTGGCAACTGCGTGCTTCTGCTTTCCATCTGAGACAGCCTTGTGTTGGGCCAAATGAGGTAATGACAGAGAGTCAAACCTTCACGAGACTTCCTGATTTGAAATTCAAATCTTAACAGCAGACTTCCAATAAGGAGTGGTTGGTTAAGATTTTCGATCTTCAACTAACTTGTTCTTCAGCTGATGTTCTGTCTGAGTGCTGACAGTTGAACTCTCAGCTGACTTCAACTTCATGCTGTTGATCTTCTGGGTTGAGGTCCTATAACTGATGTTCTGAATCTGAACGCTCAGTTGTCTTCCTTATGTCTTCCCCCTTTTTGAATTCACATGAAAATGAACGCTCAGTTGTTTTCCTCACAACTGATGTTCTATCTCTTGAGTGTAACTTCCCCCTTTTTCAATGCTTCATCTGATGAACGCTCAGTTGTCTTCCTCACAACTGATGTTCTATCCGAGTGAAGCCTTATTGCCGTCTTCAGCAGGAGTCCTGTAAAGATAAAATCTTAACAATGCTCAAACAGCGAGCCTAACTACTAACATTAGGATCTGCCAACATCTACTCGGTTGGGGTTAGTTGGTTTTGAAATCAATCAAAACTTTAATAAATTTCCCAACAATGAGTGATCTGTATAATTTTTTTTAACAAAATAATAAATTTTTTTATTATGCTCACCTCTATGTAAACAACGGTAATGACTACTATAACTCTTCGATCTAATATTCGCTCAGGGTTTCTCTCTATTTTTTCATTTTTATGTTTGCATACAAAATCCTTCAAACTATGAATCTTATATAGGCTGAAGAATTCCAATTCAATAATGCATTCAAGTCTCTGCATTCAATATTGAATCTACCCGCATACAAAATTACTGTTAAAATTGGTACAATTTTTGCATGCATGCCAATTTTAATAGGCTTTATTCACGTGAAACTTACTCATTTGTCATCTCACTCAAATACATTTTGGCCTTATTCAAAAAGCTAGTCAACTGATGATGATTCAATCATGTCCTGTAGATTGGCATGCATGATTGTATAGATAATTAAATAAAAAACCTTAAACAAATGGTAAAAAGTACACTTTGTGGGCCAAGTGGGTATATGAGATAGTAAATTATCTTAGTGGGTATTGAGAGTACATGTTATCCCAATAGTGGGTATACCTGATAATTTTCTCTTCTTAATATTAGTACCATAGAGAAGCTCTTTGTTAAATTCACATGAATTTAGAGTCTTTTTTTCTTTTTTTTTTTTGAAGGCACACGAATTCAGAGTCAAGTCAACCTCTTTTCCAAAATGATCAAGAATAATCCTACTTTGTTGGTGTTTAGGTTTATGTCAAAAACTTAGACATCTAATCTTTCATGCCATGTGACTATCACTTTCATTCTTTCAACTTTGAATCAGTGTCCAAATTCCACCAGCTATAAATAGATATTTACAAGGGGAAAAAAAAAAAAAAAAACAGAGAGAGGAGTTCTAGAAATAGTACCACGTTTGAAAATTCAAAATAAGTGGCTTTTAATATTTGATTATTTGTATTGACATGAAATCGCTAAACTTGCTTGATTATCGTATCTAACTTAATTAATCATATAAAGAGATCTATTTCTCCACTCACATTCGACTTATATACCTCTGTTTATTAGGTATGAACAATAAAAAAAACATGATATTTTCAATTGCAAGAAGAAAAAACACATACACAAACTAGCTGTATATTAATTGGTTGGAGACTTGGAGTATTTCAACCCATCTTAATCCTACGGGTAGAAAATAATAAAACTAGACAAAATGTATGCACAAATTATTTTAAAGTGTGAAAAAGGATCCCTTTGCCAGAGACTCCTCTCTACAAATATTTTATAAATGTATTTGGTTTCAAAGCAATGTACTTACAAAAGTGCTGTCAAGAGATTTATAAACACAAAGAAACAATTCATTAAAGCTTAATTTACCTAACTTTTTAAACATGTTATGTTGATTCTAAGTATCAAGATAAAGCCGGCAAAAAGGAAAATACAGGTAAGTAGCCAAGTAGGTAATTCTTGGGATTTTTTTTATCCCGTTTTCTTTTTATCCAAATGATATGTTAATTTGTTGAAGATTATTGTGGCAAAATCCTATAGTGGGCTAACACACGTAAAAAGAGATTACCTAGAGCACAATGAATATCCCACCCTATTTTCTCAAGATAAAAAATAAAGTACATTAAAGTTGTTCTTATTTTAATTTCCATTCCAGCCCACAATAATTGTTTTACGACAAATAACCCACTTGATTTGTATATGGAGAGAGTCTACTTGTTTGCTCCTACAGTCCTACTCCTACAAATGGTCTTGCATGTGACCTGTTGTAGCTGACATGCGATCGGGTTCGGATCGGGTTGATCCAGTCAATTCTGTTGACCTGGTCAATTTTTTTTTTCGATTTTTTTTTAAATTTTATTTTTTTACGGTTCCGTCTTCGCTCCGATTATTAATATAAGGATAATTGTCGGACAACAATTTGGACTTTTTCGGCTCGCTCCGAGGCCTTCAGCTCCCCTCACTCGAATGAGTAAAAATTAGTTATATCCACTTACTATATATTAAAATTAGTTATATCCACTTATTGAAAACCAAATTAGTTATATCCAATATGACCTAAATACCCTTAAAATAATTGAAACATGACAAAAAAACAACACTTCAATTCTGCATTTCACCGAAAACATGGGAAGTGACCGTGTATTGTATGGGAAATTGGAAAGACAAAGATTCTGTTGATTACTTTATGAATTAATTAGGATAGATTGGAGAGGTAAGTGAGAGTAGAGTTAAAACCCTAATCCCGCCCACAAGTTCCTGTGAAAGAGTTAAAACCCTAATGCTGCTTGTTAATGTAAGTTTTATTATTATTATTATTTTTTTTCGTTATTTATTTAGTTTAATTTGATAATTAATTTTTTATTTCATTGATAATGATAGCATTATAGTAGGAACAAAATATATTTTCCATCGCAGAACAATTATATAAATTTGAAAAATAAAGATCCCACTCGAGTTATGTAGATCCCACTGTCGATTACTATCACTCTCAGTTGTATAGTACAATTATTATCACATACTATATAAAATTATTAAATTCTACGAATTAAAATACAAATGAAATCCAAAAAATATGTAAACTATATAAAAAAATAAATAATGTTATTAGTTGCAAAATAATTATATATCCCGCTCGTACAAATTTAACAAAAATGAAGATCCCACTCGAGTGGGATCTTCAATAATATCGAGTGGGATCTTCATTTCTTGTTAGAACACACGAGCGGGATTAGTGTTTAATTTACAATTCATAAAATTTTGCTTATTCTAATGTAGTTTACATATATTTTCATTTTAATTTAAATCACTTAATACTTATTCAATTTTATTATATAATTAATTTAATTAAAAATTGAGTAATTAATTAATAATTAGTTTCTAATAATATTTAGCTTTACGAACCAAAAGATCCCGCTCGAAAATTAGAAGATCCCGCTCGAGTGGGATCTTCAATAATCTCGAGTGGGATCTTTTGGTTCGTAAAGCTAAATATTATTAGAAACTAATTATTAATTAATTACTCAATTTTTAATTAAATTAATTATATAATAAAATTGAATAAGTATTAAGTGATTTAAATTAAAATGAAAATATATGTAAACTACATTAGAATAAGCAAAATTTTATGAATTGTAAATTAAACACTAATCCCGCTCGTGTGTTCTAACAAGAAATGAAGATCCCACTCGATATTATTGAAGATCCCACTCGAGGGATCTTCATTTTTGTTAAATTTGTACGAGCGGGATATATAATTATTTTGCAACTAATAACATTATTTATTTTTTTATATAGTTTACATATTTTTGGATTTCATTTGTATTTTAATTCGTAGAATTTAATAATTTTATATAGTATGTGATAATAATTGTACTATACAACTGAGAGTGATAGTAATCGACAGTGGGATCTACATAACTCGAGTGGGATCTTTATTTTTCAAATTTATATAATTGTTCTGCGATGGAAAATATTTTGTTCCTACTATAATGCTATCATTATCAATGAAATAAAAAATTAATTATCAAATTAAACTAAATAAATAACGAAAAAAAATAATAATAATAATAAAACTTACATTAACAAGCAGCATTAGGGTTTTAACTCTTTCACAGGAACTTGTGGGCGGGATTAGGGTTTTAACTCTACTCTCACTTACCTCTCCAATCTATCCTAATTAATTCATAAAGTAATCAACAGAATCTTTGTCTTTCCAATTTCCCATACAATACACGGTCACTTCCATGTTTTCGGTGAAATGCAGAATTGAAGTGTTGTTTTTTTGTCATGTTTCAATTATTTTAAGGGTATTTAGGTCATATTGGATATAACTAATTGGTTTTCAATAAGTGGATATAACTAATTTTAATATATAGTAAGTGGATATAACTAATTTTTACTCATTCGAGTGAGGGGAGCTGAAGGCCTCGGAGCGAGCCGAAAAAGTCCAAATTGTTGTCCGACAATTATCCTTATATTAATAATCGGAGCGAAGACGGAACCGTAAAAAAATAAAATTTAAAAAAAATCGAAAAAAAAAAATTGACCAGGTCAACAGAATTGACTGGATCAACCCGATCCGAACCCGATCGCATGTCAGCTACAACAGGTCACATGCAAGACCATTTGTAGGAGTAGGACTGTAGGAGCAAACAAGTAGACTCTCTCCATATACAAATCAAGTGGGTTATTTGTCGTAAAACAATTATTGTGGGCTGGAATGGAAATTAAAATAAGAACAACTTTAATGTACTTTATTTTTTATCTTGAGAAAATAGGGTGGGATATTCATTGTGCTCTAGGTAATCTCTTTTTACGTGTGTTAGCCCACTATAGGATTTTGCCACAATAATCTTCAACAAATTAACATATCATTTGGATAAAAAGAAAACGGGATAAAAAAAATCCCAAGAATTACCTACTTGGCTACTTACCTGTATTTTCCTTTTTGCCGGCTTTATCTTGATACTTAGAATCAACATAACATGTTTAAAAAGTTAGGTAAATTAAGCTTTAATGAATTGTTTCTTTGTGTTTATAAATCTCTTGACAGCACTTTTGTAAGTACATTGCTTTGAAACCAAATACATTTATAAAATATTTGTAGAGAGGAGTCTCTGGCAAAGGGATCCTTTTTCACACTTTAAAATAATTTGTGCATACATTTTGTCTAGTTTTATTATTTTCTACCCGTAGGATTAAGATGGGTTGAAATACTCCAAGTCTCCAACCAATTAATATACAGCTAGTTTGTGTATGTGTTTTTTCTTCTTGCAATTGAAAATATCATGTTTTTTTTATTGTTCATACCTAATAAACAGAGGTATATAAGTCGAATGTGAGTGGAGAAATAGATCTCTTTATATGATTAATTAAGTTAGATACGATAATCAAGCAAGTTTAGCGATTTCATGTCAATACAAATAATCAAATATTAAAAGCCACTTATTTGAATTTTCAAACGTGGTACTATTTCTAGAACTCCTCTCTCTGTTTTTTTTTTTTTTTTCCCCTTGTAAATATCTATTTATAGCTGGTGGAATTTGGACACTGATTCAAAGTTGAAAGAATGAAAGTGATAGTCACATGGCATGAAAGATTAGATGTCTAAGTTTTTGACATAAACCTAAACACCAACAAAGTAGGATTATTCTTGATCATTTTGGAAAAGAGGTTGACTTGACTCTGAATTCGTGTGCCTTCAAAAAAAAAAAGAAAAAAAGACTCTAAATTCATGTGAATTTAACAAAGAGCTTCTCTATGGTACTAATATTAAGAAGAGAAAATTATCAGGTATACCCACTATTGGGATAACATGTACTCTCAATACCCACTAAGATAATTTACTATCTCATATACCCACTTGGCCCACAAAGTGTACTTTTTACCATTTGTTTAAGGTTTTTTATTTAATTATCTATACAATCATGCATGCCAATCTACAGGACATGATTGAATCATCATCAGTTGACTAGCTTTTTGAATAAGGCCAAAATGTATTTGAGTGAGATGACAAATGAGTAAGTTTCACGTGAATAAAGCCTATTAAAATTGGCATGCATGCAAAAATTGTACCAATTTTAACAGTAATTTTGTATGCGGGTAGATTCAATATTGAATGCAGAGACTTGAATGCATTATTGAATTGGAATTCTTCAGCCTATATAAGATTCATAGTTTGAAGGATTTTGTATGCAAACATAAAAATGAAAAAATAGAGAGAAACCCTGAGCGAATATTAGATCGAAGAGTTATAGTAGTCATTACCGTTGTTTACATAGAGGTGAGCATAATAAAAAAATTTATTATTTTGTTAAAAAAAATTATACAGATCACTCATTGTTGGGAAATTTATTAAAGTTTTGATTGATTTCAAAACCAACTAACCCCAACCGAGTAGATGTTGGCAGATCCTAATGTTAGTAGTTAGGCTCGCTGTTTGAGCATTGTTAAGATTTTATCTTTACAGGACTCCTGCTGAAGACGGCAATAAGGCTTCACTCGGATAGAACATCAGTTGTGAGGAAGACAACTGAGCGTTCATCAGATGAAGCATTGAAAAAGGGGGAAGTTACACTCAAGAGATAGAACATCAGTTGTGAGGAAAACAACTGAGCGTTCATTTTCATGTGAATTCAAAAAGGGGGAAGACATAAGGAAGACAACTGAGCGTTCAGATTCAGAACATCAGTTATAGGACCTCAACCCAGAAGATCAACAGCATGAAGTTGAAGTCAGCTGAGAGTTCAACTGTCAGCACTCAGACAGAACATCAGCTGAAGAACAAGTTAGTTGAAGATCGAAAATCTTAACCAACCACTCCTTATTGGAAGTCTGCTGTTAAGATTTGAATTTCAAATCAGGAAGTCTCGTGAAGGTTTGACTCTCTGTCATTACCTCATTTGGCCCAACACAAGGCTGTCTCAGATGGAAAGCAGAAGCACGCAGTTGCCAAATGCGGAAAGTTTGCAGAGATGAGAGACAAGCCATCGCTATCAAAGAACAGAGATCAACAGCTCTTCCAATGGCTAGTTGATTCTCTCCGCCTATAAATAGAGGCACACATTCACAGAGAAGAATTGAAGACACACACGAGACGAACAAGTGCGAGAAGAAACATTCAAGCAAAGAACAACTTCATTCTGCACTCAAGCTTAACTAGTTATCCTCTTAGAACATCACTTGTTGAGAGTTATAGAGAGTTAGAATTAGTTTCTGTGTCTTTAGATCCAACCTTGAGAACATCACTTTGTGAGAGTTCGTAGAGTGTTAGATCATAGCTCACTTCTTGTTCGAGCTATTTAGTTGGAACCCCATCCTTTCTTTCACCTAAAAAGGTTTTAGCACCCTACTCTTCCCGTAACTGAGTAGATAGGTTGTTTAGTACCCGAAAACTAAACTGTAAGGTTGATAAGTACCCGCAAAACTTATCCTTAACGGTTGCAAAGCCCGCGTAAGCTTTGTGGTTTGTCCAGAAGAATTTGGACTGAGTTGTGTGGACTCACAACTCCCGTGGACGTAGGAGTTCTCTCCGAACTACGTTAAATCTTTGTATGTTGTTTTTATTTTCAGTTATATTCTTGCATATTCAACTGACTATCTAACCTGCATACAAACTGCATTCTTTCTCAACTGTTTTGGTTCTTGACCAACCGTGCATAAAAGTGTGAGTTAATTTATACGAGTTTATTTTCATCACATTCCGCACAGCACATCACTTCCAACCGAGTGTTTCTTACTCGGTTGTGATTCCAACTGAGCTGCTTTACTCAGTTGAGTTAATTTTTAGGGGGTTGTTTTAAAAAGTCTGATCTGGTGTATTCCCTCCCCCCCCATACACCAGAACTCGTATCGGGACCATCACTCATATTCTGTACAGGGGACAGAAATATATCCACCACCTGTACAGAAATGAGTCGATCTTTATAGTTTTTTTTTTATCGAAAATTGTAGTAACTGTTACAAGCTTAACTTATATTATTTTTCTAACATTATTGTTTGTATTTTACAGAAAATTGAATGACATCTTTCAAACCTCCTTAATCGAAGCTAGAAGCAAATTAACATTGTTTTTGCAATTTCCATCTCCAAATGTAAGTCTTAAAAATTTAAATTAATTTTCTAAACAATTTAAAACTGTACAGATCTAAAAAAACTGTAAAGGTCGGTGGAAGTCATACCCGACCTGTATACTATTTATAAGATCTGTATAATTTTTTTTTAATTAGATTATTTATTTAAATGTTTATGTGTTTTTATAGCATTAATATATGTATTTTGAAAATACAATCTAAATTCGAAATCCCATATATAGGCATTTCTTCAAATGCGGGTGAATCCAAATAAACTGTGTTTTTCATTTCCAATTGACAAATTTGAGTGTTTAAAACATTAATTGAAATTTTGTAAAAATAAATAATTGTACAGATCTAACAAAAACTGTACAGGTCCGGATTTATTTTGTGCGACCTGTACAGTATATTTTAGATCTGTACAAAATTGAATTTTGTAATAAATTAATTTAATTTTATTTACGTATATTTAATTATTAAATTTTGGTTTTTTTGGCAGATGGAATGCAAGATGTTCCGCGTTAAATTCAACGGCGTTTGGGACGATTTTGTTTATAATGGCGGAGAAGAGCGCACATTCTATCTTCCGTTGGATATGATAAGTTTTTCCAACATTAAGGAACAAATAAATTTCATAATGATGTCTAGATCGTTAAGTGAGATTTTGAAATATTCTATTTTTCAACGTCTCAATTCGGCGTCGAAAAATTAAATTGAGTAATGATGATCAACTTCGTCGATTGTGTGGTACTGAGTCTGAGCCTACGTTGTATATCAGTGATTCAGTGTATAGACCTAGCTTTGATTTGAATGCTTCTTCGCAATTTGTCTATGATGATGTGTATCCGTCTCAGTACTCGCAGTACGACGATTCCCTCGCACGTATGGCTTCAT
>CM055958.1:20168138-20190789 GCA_029490685.1 Schizonepeta tenuifolia | reverse complement strand
GTGGCACCCCTTATATTCCTCTATTCATATTTATCTAAATTCTCAAATTTTTAAATTTTTAAATTTAAAATAACAAATTTTAAATATCTATACTAAAATTTTGTGTCCCACATCGGTTCTCAATGACACTTCACCTATTGAAAAGCCTATAAATACCTAGAATCAATATGTATTTTTCTCATCTTTTTGCTCCATCAGTTTTATTTGGCCAATTTATTTAGTAATCGGCCGAATAAATAACTATATTTATAGTTTAATTTAAGTCAATTTATTAATTGGTCGAATAGATAATTATTTTTTGTACGAGTTTTATTTGGCCAATTTATTTATTAATCGGGCTGAATAATAACAGTTATATTTTTATAGTTTCATTTAATTCAGTCAATTTATTAATTGACCGAATAGATAATTATTTTTATTAAGGAACCAATTTATTAGTTGACAGAATAAATGGTTCCAAAATAGTTTGAATAATTTATTGGTTGATCGAATTAAATTTGGAAATAGTCTAATATTTTTTTATTTAATTTGATAAAAAATAAGTAATTTTAATTTGTCAATTAATTAGGTTGACGGACCAATTTCTAACTGACGGGTACCTCAACTCGGGATCCCACGTGACACATTTTCATTCTTGTTTCTTATTAATTTTAAAATTTGTCATTTTATTCATTTTTTTCATGTATTTTCTAAAATCTTGAATCATCATAAATTATGCATTTATAAATCAAAATCGTGGTCAACGGGCCAATTCTGACCCGGAACCGTGGCGGTAGACGAGTTAATTCCCAACCGACGGTTACCTCAACTCGAGAAATTTTTAATATTATGCTTTTTTTTTCCAAAAAAAAAGCATAATATTAAAAATTTCTCGAGTTGAGGTAACCGTCGGTTGGGAATTAACTCGTCTACCGCCACGGTTCCGGGTCAGAATTGGCCCGTTGACCACGATTTTGATTTATAAATGCATAATTTATGATGATTCAAGATTTTAGAAAATACATGAAAAAAATGAATAAAATGAAAATTTTAAAATTAATAAGAAAAAAGAATGAAAATGTGTCACGTGGGATCCCGAGTTGAGGTACCCGTCAGTTAGAAATTGGTCCGTCAACCTAATTAATTGACAAATTAAAAATTACTTATTTTTTATCAAATTAAATAAAAAAATATTAGACTATTTCCAAATTTAATTCGATCAACCAATAAATTATTCAAACTATTTTGGAACCATTTATTCTGTCAACTAATAAATTGGTTCCTTAATAAAAATAATTATCTATTCGGTCAATTAATAAATTGACTGAATTAAATGAAACTATAAAAATATAACTGTTATTTATTCAGCCGATTAATAAATAAATTGGCCAAATAAAACTCGTACAAAAAATAATTATCTATTCGACCAATTAATAAATTGACTTAAATTAAACTATAAAATATAGTTATTTATTCGGCCGATTACTAAATAAATTGGCCAAATAAAACTGATGGAGCAAAAGATGAGAAAATACATATTGATTCTAGGTATTTATAGGCTTTTCAATAGGTGAAGTGTCATTGAGAAACCGATGTGGGACACAAAATTTTAGTATAGATATTTAAAATTTGTTATTTTAAATTTAAAAATTTAAAAATTTGAGAATTTAGATAAATATGAATAGAGGAATATAAGGGGTGCCACGTAGGATTTTTTCAAATGAAGAATCGTTTTCCTTTTAGTAATATAATGGTTGTTTTCCTTTCTAAGCGTATATAAAAAAAAATTGCTCTTCCAATATTTATTTATTACTTTCTTTTTTTGATATAATAAAGAAATATTACTATTATTCTAATAAATTATATAATTGATATTTATTACTAGAAGAAGTTTAAAAAATCATATACCTTAACTGTGGATTAATCATTCCTAATAATACATTATTAACCAATAATATTAATATTAAACGTTAAAAAAAATAATTGCATAGCACAACTGGGTGTCAAACTAAAACTTATGAGATTAAGATTGAAAAAAACATGTAGAAAAGTTAAAAATATTGACAATGCTGTACAATGATGAACACCACAAAGTGGGACCATGGACTGATGGACTTGAAGTGTTTCATAATTTCATTCACTCTTTTTTTAGTACGAGACAAACTGCTTCAATTATGTTTATTATCTTAATTTTTCTTTTATTTATTGAGGGAATTATCTTAAGTTTTCAATCACATAGATTTTACAAGTAGTTCTAAGGCCGATAAAACAATTTAAAGTGTTTTCAAGGAGATGAGAATTAATCCAATCGTCAGTTTAGCTCAATTATTTTGTTTGGTTTGCGGATTATTGAATTGCAATTACGTTTCTTGATTGTGGCATTGGACGGCATGACTCGTTGACTTGGCATTATGGGACCAAAGCTAAGGAAGCTCAAAACCAGGTGATTTTTTTTCTTGTTAAAAGAGTTTTTAGAAGAAAAGTCGATGAAAATGTAATATATATGAAATCAATAGAACTTTTTTTTATGTTAGATCGATTGGGCACAACATTCAATTCAATTGTCGTCGTGGGGCTGGAAGCGCTATCTATGCATGCCTTTTAATCATATGGTATGTATTTTTTTTTTTATTGCTCCTCGATCAGTATATATGGTTGCATTAAATTTATAATAGTTGTTTAATTTATCTTGAATTTCAATGGGTTTGTGGGATTTGAATTTTCTAAAAAAATTTTTTGAAGTATTTACACTCAAGTGTGAATATTTAATCAAATAAAACACTATACTACCATATAGGTAGGACCTCTATGCTACACAAATATGAGATCACTATACCATCAGGATGGGACTGCTACACCACTAAATAAGGTAGGAAATCTACACCGCACTCAGGCGGAATCGAACCCAAGACCTTTCGCTATGGAAAGACTTGTGGTGTCTCGCCTAACCAATTAAGCTAGGCCTCGTCGATAATTTTCTAGAAATTTTTAAGTAAACAAATTATAGCTCGAGTTGTTTGAGTTCAATCCGATTCGTCTGATGTAAAAAATCATCATATTTATTATTTCATTAATGGTTAATTATAGCATGTATCCTAAACTTTAGAAGTTAATCATCATATTTATTATTGAGGTAATTCATCCATATAGCCACTTTGACTAGGTTGATTACAATAGTTGTCAAGAAATTTAATATGGTTAAATTGTAGCCAAAAATGTGTTTTTTGGATAAAATACCCCTTCTCTTCACTTTTTCTCTTTTTCTCTCTCTCATCTTTATCTCTTTTCCACTTTCTCTTTCTTCTCTTTTATTCTCCTCTCTCTTTATCATCGTGTTTTTCTTCCTACTGCTTTTCTTCTTCATTTTTTTTTCTTCTCTTCTTCCTGTTGCCCCGTCGCCGCCGCTCTCTCTCTCTCGCCGCCGCACTGCGCCCCTCCCGTTGCCCCTCTCATCGTCGCCGCCGCCGCCCTGCGCCCTTTCCCGTCGCCGTCGCTCTCTCTCTCTAAATCTGCCGTCGCCCCTCCTATCGCCCCTCCCGTCGCCGCCTCCGTTGCCCAGCGCCCCTTCCCGTCGCCGTCGCTCTCTCTCTCTAGATCTGCTTTCGCCACCGTCGTCGTCCCTCCCGTCGCCGCCGCCCTCGATCTTCTCTATTTTCATACCTTTTTTTGAAAATCTTCAATGACCTCAACTGAAGGTTTAGAAACTGAATTTTTGAAGCACACATGTTACGAAAGTAGAGTTTCATAACATGTTTGTGGCTATTTGAAAGTTTAGAAACTGAATTTTTGAAGCACACATGTAACATAATATACGAATTTCGTATATAGTGTTGCGAATTGTGAAATTCGTAACTTACTGTGCATTTTTCTACGTTTATTTGATGTTACGAAATTTCAATTTCGCAACATGTTTGTGGCTATTTGAAGGTTCCGAAACTGAAATTTTTAAGCATATAACGTTGCGAATTTCACAATTCGCAACATAATATACGAATTTCGTATATAGTGTTGTGAATTGTGAAATTCGTAAATAACTGTGCATTTTGATTCATTTATTTGACGTTACGAAATTGTAATTTCGCAACATGTTTGTGACTATTTGAAGGTTTCGAAATGAATCAGTTTATGTTACGAAATTAGCATTCGTATTGAATAATCTATTGCTAATTCATATTTTCGTATCACGTTTTTGGAATTTCGGTTATAACATGTTACGAATTTACAATTTCGCAACATGTTTGTGACTATTTGAAGGTTTCGAAATGAATCATTTTATGTTACGAAATTAGTATTCATATTGAATAATATGTTGCTAATTCATATTTTCGTATCAAGTTATTGGAATTTCGGTTATAAAATGTTACGAATTTACAATTTCGCAACATGTTTGTGGCTATTTGTTACAAATTTAACGTTTCGTACAATTTAGTATGTTACGATTCTTTAATTTAGTAACAAAACGAATGTTTATATTTTTTTTGTTACGATTTATTTATTTCGTAACAGAGTTGGTTTCGTACAATTTTGATTTTATCTGATGACATGGATGATGTGTATGATGATTTTGATGAAATGTATAATAGTAAATCTGATGACATGGATGATGTGTTTGATGATTTTGATGATTCGATTAATTATTGCACAGGAGGTGAGTATAATCAATCTAACACAAAGAAAAGAAGTAGCACTGTTTCGAAACAATGCAGAGAACAAGTAATATTGTTACGAAAGAAAAGATCGCAGTGACTTATGTTACGAATTTGAAATTTCGTAACATAACAATAAAATCATAACAATTAAATATGTTACGAAATAAACATATCGCAACAAATCAAGTTGCGAAATTAGAATTTCGTAACGTAACAATAAAATCATAACAATTAGTACTGGTACGAAAGAAACAAATCGCAACAACTCATGTTGCGAAAATAGAATTTCGTAACATGGAAATAAATTAATAACAAGTATCAATGTTGCAAAAAAATAAATCGAAACAAAAGAGAGTGTTGCGAAATTAGAATTTCGTAACATAATAATAAAATCATAACAATTAGCACTGGTACAAAATTAACAAATCGCAACAACTCATGTTGTGAAACTAGAATTTCGCAACATTTGAATAAATTAATAACAAGTAACAATGTTACGAAAATAATAAATCGAAACAAACGATAGTGTCACGAAATTGCAATTTCGTAGCATGAGAATAAAATCATCCAGTGGTGCTTGGCTGCAAGATTCTTCCTCTTGAATGTCCATTCGATCTGCAATAAACAAACAATTAAACCAATTTAGTAATTCAGAACATGTAACACATGTTGCGAAATGATATTTTCGTACTTCAAATAAACATATGAAAATGCAACATTATATACGAATGTCCATTCGTATACTTAAAAATCCAATTTCGAATCGTTTAAATAGCCACAAACACGTTACGAAATTGTCATTTCGTAACATGTTATAATAGAAATTCCAAAAACATATTACGAAAATATGAATTAGCAACAGAATTTTCAATTTCTGTTGCGTAAAATAATTCATTTCGGAACCTTCAAAAAGCCTCACACATGTTGTGAAATTGTAATTTCGTAACGTCAAATAAACGAATGAAAATGCACAGTTAGTTACGAATTTCACACTATATATGAATTGTGTTACGAATTGTAAAATTCGCAACATTGTATACCTAAAAATCTCAGATTCGAATCCTTCAAAACAAACCAAAAAGCCTCGAACACGTTGCGAAATTGTAATTTCGTAACGTCAAATAAACGAATGAAAATGCACAGGTAGTTACGAATTTCACAATTCGCTACACTATTATACGAATTGTGTTACGAATTGTGAATTTCGCAACATTATACACCTAAAAATTTCAAATTCGAAAAATTCAAAAAGCCTCATACATGTTGCCGAATTGTAATTTCGTAACGTCAAAGAAACGAACCAAAATGCACAGTTAGTTACGAATTTCACAATTCGTAACACTATATACGAATTTCATATATAGTGTTACGAATTGCGAAATTCGCAACATTGTATACCTAAAAATTTCAGATTCGAAACCTTTAAAAAGCCTCGAACACGTTGTGAAAGTTTATGACCGAAATTCCAAACACGTGTTACGAATTAGGGTTCTAAACAAATATGAGAAACCAAAAACCAGATCTAGACATTCAAACAAGTTCTAAACAAAAATCGTAAGAATTTATCAATTCGCATCAAGCCCGGGATATGTGAAATTCAAATTTTACCTTTTCATTCTTGTAGAGATTGCTGGATTCTTCGTCGTCGCTTGCTTCGCTGTCGCTGCGATTTTCTTCCTCCTCTTCTTCTTCTCCTTGCTTTTTCTTCCCTTTTCTCTTGTCTTCCCTCTCGTCTTTCTTTCTCTTCTTCGACGTTTGGGCTTCGCCGGTTTGATCGTTCATTCTCTTTTTTCTCCTCTCTCGTGTTGCATCGTCGCCGGAATCGGACTGATATTCGTCGTTCTTGGCTTCTGTTTCAGAGTCGCCCAAATCGACGGTGGAGGCTTCTTCTTCTCCGCCGGCTTCTTCTTCTCCGCCGAGTTCTTCTTCTTCCACAGATTTCGGTGTTTGTTCTTCTTTCACAGATTTCATGGCTGTTTGTTTGCTGTCGGAAGCCATAGCTGGACAGCTGAGGGTGTCGGTGGCGCGACGGCTGAGAGGGTGGCGCTAGCGGAAATGGAAGGTGGCTGGACGGCGGACGGTGGAAATGGGAGGTGAAGGAAACTAGGGTTTTCTGGTGGTGGGGGAGAGTGTGTTTAGAGAGAGAAAAATTGAGTGGGAAATGAAATGAAATATGACACGATTTTTTTTTATGAAAAACTGAAAATAACTTCTATCCTATAGTAATGGTATAATTATCCACAAAATACATTTTTTGCTATAATTTTACCATATTATGTTCTTTGACAACTATTGTAATCTAAGGGGGGATTTTGCTATATGGCTCCTTCGCTCTTTATTATTTCATTAAAGGCTAATTAAGCATATCCTAAACTTTAGAAGTTTTATATATATGTGTGTGTGTGTGTGTGTGTGTGTATATATATGGTAGGGATTTGGTGAGAATGAATTTTATATGAGAACGTGAGAATGATACATTTTAATGCATATATTGCAGAAATGTAATGCATACACATTTTAATGCATAAACTGCAGAAACCTAAAGCATAAACATTCTAATGCATAAATTACTACAACATAATGCATCGTTAAATCTGAGCCTTGATTAATAAAAATCAAGGGTTCATATTTATCTCATTTCTCACA
This sequence comes from Schizonepeta tenuifolia, assembly GCA_029490685.1. Taxonomy (NCBI): domain Eukaryota; kingdom Viridiplantae; phylum Streptophyta; class Magnoliopsida; order Lamiales; family Lamiaceae; genus Schizonepeta; species Schizonepeta tenuifolia. The sequence continues at coordinate 20,183,515 of CM055958.1, read as the reverse complement.
TAAAATAACATTCTCACATGATCTTCTTCTTATATATATATATATATATATGGAGGTAGGAATCATTCCTTAAGTAGAAACTAGGAACTATTCTTAATCATTGATCTTATTTATTTGAATGGTTAAGATGCAAAACAAATTAATTATATTAATATCATTTTACTTTCAATCGTTTAATTTTTGTCTCATCGTGGGGGCAAAAAAGATAATTTGTCATCAAATCTCATAAGCAGCCATTGATCTAGGAATTACGTTCAAACAAGCCAACTAAATTTTAGGATTACAAAGGGTGAGTTTCAATTCTAGTAATCTAATATATTTTTTCTTTTCGATTTCCTTTTCATTCAAGTGCAGATTTACGGAAAAAATTCCACATATTCTTATAATAAAACTTGAATAAAAAAAGTGCATGTGATTGCTTTGTAATATGTTTTAAATTGCTTATTACTAATTGCAATCTTGCTTAATTTTTTATTATCTTTTCTGTATTGTTATTTTTAATGTTTGTCGTGTATCTTAAATATTTGTTGATGGTTCAATGCTTAAATATATTTTTTTATTGCTTCAATCTTTAGAAAATTAAATTAAGCAATAAAATAAAAGATTAAATAAAATTAATAAAATTGTAATAAGCAAATTAAAAGCTATAACCAATGCTTAAATATTATTTATTTATCGCTTTAATCTAAAAATATCCAATTTCTTTAGTTTGATATAATAGACTACGTATTTAATTTATAAGCAAATAAAATACTAAAAATAAGCAATAAAATAAATAAAAATAAGCATTTCTAAAAGCTATAATCAATGCTTAAATGTTAAATATTTATTGCTTTACCTCTAACCATAAAAATATCCATTGCAATTTGATATAATAGACAATTATAATGAGTTGCAACATATTACGTATTTAATAACCAAATAAAAACTAAATAAAAGCAATAAATTAATAAAAATAAGCATCTCTAATTTTTATTATTTTGGATAATTAAGCATCTCTCTAATTATAATAAGCAAACCAAAAGGCTATAAAAAACATCAACATAAATGTATAAAAGCGTCTCCAAATTAATAATAAACAAATCAAAACTAAAAAAGTAGTTAAAAAAAACCATCTTGTGGCAGCATATATTTAATATTGAATACAAATAAATAAATATTAAATATAAGGGTAAATTGCATTTAAAATCAAAACGTTTCTCCAAATTCGCAAAATTGAACATTTTTTAAAAAAAACGTTTTATAAAATCAAAACGTTTTAATTTTTTGCAATTGATGGCCAATGACCGGTTTCCCCCAATTTAAAGCTTGCGTGGCAACCGGACATGACACGCTGGCTATCCCGGACGGCGAAACTCGACGACGACGTTTTGTTCTAGGGGAAACGACGTCGTTTTACCATCTTTGACTTTAATTAATAGATTCTCCCCATTTCCATCGAGCAATTATGGCTCCTCCATCCCTTTTCCCCATTTTCCCACCCCTCATTCAATTCCCGTCAAACCCCTTAATAAAAACGGCGACAAAGAAGAAAACGACGCCGGCGACTGTAGGAGAAAGAACAACCCATACGGTATGGATGAGGTGAAGGCATTTGCAGCCAAGTATGAAGCATTGTTGAGCGATTATCAAGCGAAATTAGCTGATCTCGAGGAGCTTCTTGCCTTCACAAACGATCATCTCCACACTTGTAGTTTGAAGGATGAAAATCATGAAGCATTGGCAGGCAAGTATGAACAATTGATGATTGAATATGAGGTACAATGGGCAGAGGCCGAGGAGCTTCGCGACTTCATGAATAAGCATCTCTGTTGCTGCCGATTGAAGCAACAAAACCATGATAAACCATTCCCAACATCATGCACTACCAACTTGATAAACCATTCCCAACAGTCCTCATTTTCCACCTCAACAACTGCCCACGCTATAGGATACATGTGGTCATTGCCATCTTTCCCAATAGCACATAACAGGATCCCCCCAGGGTATGTTTTGAGATGGCAGCCATCAAGACCAATAATTGGTCTACAACCCTGCCTAAAACCCTTCACCAAAGCACTAAACCCCACATAGAGGGCCTTAAACACATGATCATCTCCGAGTAATAGCTCAAACCTACCCTCTTTGTCTACCCTCCTCAGCTCAGCAAGATACCTCCTAATCTGCCCATAATGGTGCACAACTGTACCTCTCACCATCTCATTTGCAAGAGACCTTGCCCTGTATAGTCTATCCTTAGGTATCTCATACCCATACCTATCACAAATATCCCTCCTCAACTCATCTATGGGCCAAAATGGCTTCTGTCTGTATTTGGCCAAGTATCTCATAGCAATCCATTTAGCAGTGAGCAACTTGTTGCTCATATGCCTTGCACACTGATGATCTCCCCCATATGTTTTAATACAGAAAGAAAGGTTTTTCCTCACTACACTTGCATAAACCTTCCATGGACATGGTGGGGTACACCTAGCCTCACACTGACTTTTAGAAGTTCTCCTAAACCGTATAAATTTCCCCTTTTGTATTGAATAAGTGGTTAAAGCTCTCCTACACTCAAAACCATCCTGGAACCTCATCCCAACCTGCAGTTGTAATGTGTTATGATCACATTTAGGATCATAAACCACCCTACTCTTGCGCAATGCATTCCCATCATCATCCTCATCACTCTCCCAGAATAGAAGTCTGCATCAGAATCTTCATATTCAGATGTTGTCTCTTCTTCTTCACCTTCACCATCTGCTGGTGGAATAAATTCACTCAACAGCCTCTCTAGTTCCTCATCTCTGGTCTCTCTAAGCTTCCTCCTAGATTCTATGTATTCCTCATCACCATCAGCTAATTCATGATCTGCCAAACCATCTTCCACCTCAGCCCACCATTCATCAAAATCAGCAACATCATACTCTGAATTTTCTTTCTCCTCTTGCCCCTCATTCTCCTGCCCCTCCAAGTTTTCATTCTGCTCCTGCCCTATTTCATTATCCTCCTGTCCATCCAAGTTTTCATTCTGCTCCTGCCCTATTTCATTATCCTCCTGCCCTATTTCATTATCCTCCTGCCCATCCAAGTTTTTATTCTGCTCCTGCCCTATTTCATTATCCTCCTGCCCATCCAAGTTTTTATCCTGCCCCTCTTTCTCCTGCCTCTCATTCTCAGGCCCCCTTTCATTTTCCAATGCAAATGTACCCTGCTCAATCTCCATTTGAGCCACAAATCCATCAGCATCTATTGCTCCCTGACTCGGATCATCATAAGTTATACGTACAAATTTTTGGGTATTGACCATGTATGTTTGAAGTATCCCTGACCCATCATCCACCCCATCCTGAACATACACATGAATATCTGAAATTCCATAGTCAGTTAAAACCTCCATCATACGGCCTAAACACCCCTCATCTTCAATCCATCTGAATAAATGAGTCCTAGGTAGTCTATATTATAATTTATGCCAAGAAGCATATCCTAACGCCTTAACAATCCTACTCAGTTTATCAACAGAAAATGTACTTCTTTTCAAGTCATACACACCCATGGAATATCCATCCATATAAACATCTCTCTTCTCATGAATCCCAAAATGACCTCCATAGTGAAAAATATCGAGAACAAATCACTGCAAATAAGCATTCAAAACTACAGTTAATTGCATGCAAATTAACCCTAAGACTCACCAAATACAGAATCAACAACCTAAAATACTACAAGAATCCTCCTAAAAATACATAAATTACGGGACTGAGGAACAAACCTGTCACTCATGTTTGACACAGCCTCAATCGAGGGGATTTCGCCAGAAATGGAGAAATGAGGAGAAGCAATGGTTCAAACCATTAAAATACCAAGCCCCCTTCTCCGTTGTCGTCGCCGAATTCGCCGGTTGCCGTCGCCGAAATGGGAAAATGGGAGAGAAGGAAGGAAAATCGGGCAAAGGGAAATGGAAGAGCCCTAATTGCGAAATTGGGGGGGGGGGGGGGAATGGGGAAAATGGGGGAGAAATTATAATTAAAACTGAAATTGATAAGTAAAACGACGTCGTTTCCCCTAGAAGAAAACGTCGTCGTCGAGTTTCGCCGTCCGGGATAGCCAGCGTGTCATGTCCGGTTGCCACGCAAGCTTTAAGTTGGGGGAAACCGGTCATCGGCCATCAATTGCAAAAAATTAAAACGTTTTGATTTTATAAAACATTTTTTTAAAAAAATGTTCAATTTGCGAATTCGGAGAAACGTTTTGATTTTAGATGCAATTTACCCTAAATATAACTATACATAATATGAACTATGAAAAAGGGTTGAACATCATCGATAGATATAGATATGAGCCCCATATAAAATATTACGAAAACTAAAAAAAACCATAAATGGAGAACTATATTAGTTTAAAAGTAAATAATCAAATAAAAATTTAAATGGTATTAGTTATAAGCATGAAATACGTCAGCACCCCATGATTTGTGGAAGCTATTGAATTATGGATGTGACTGTTATATATATAATCTATAATTACTCGATTAACCTTTTAAATTAAAAAAAGCAATAAAATAAACATTAAATCAGCAACAAATGATAACCATAGATCTAAATAAATCAATGACCAAGTTCTACCTAATGGATAGGTTTCTATTTGATCACCCTCCTATATATATATATATGGCATGGATTAAATAGAAATCATCCCCTATATAGAAACTGGAACCACTTATGCACCTTTGATTTTGTTTAATGAATGGTTGAGATTAAGTGATCAAATTGATTGGGTTAGTTACACGTTAGCATTAGGTGGGGTGTTTGGGTAATTTCTTTTTATTAAATAACTGATTATCATTTATTACAAGATTTATTCCAAATGTATAGCACTTTATCCTTGGGCTTTATTTTTTTATCTTTCGTATTTTTGGTAACTTCTTATTTCATTATACAGACATTTCTTTGTTATTTAAGTATCAAATCCTATCATATTTTTATCTACAAATCCTTTTTTAGTCTTCCATAGTCAACGGCTTGATCGTGATCCCTTTCGTCCTTCTTATCTGTATTGCATCACATAAAACATAAAAACATTTTAGTGCCACAAATAAAACATTATTTAAAGGGCAACACTTGTGTACAACATGTTGTACAACATTTTCGGGTTTTGACCCGCCGCGACCCGCCCAGAAAAATTTTAAAAAAAAACCATCGAAATGTATGTTTATATCAATATGCGCGCTGTTTCATTACACTGTAGAACAACTAGCCCAGTGGTTCAAGCCTAAGTTTGCATCAGCAAAGTCGCGGTTTCGATTCCTATTAAGGAGATAACTCCATCATTTTTTGTTTTTATTTTCATTTTACTGTATTATTCCCTTTTTTTTTTCGTTTTTGCCTTTTTTTGCTAGTTTACATTTCAAGTTTTTTTTTATTTTTATTTAGTTTTTTAGTTTTCCACTTTTTTGATTTTCAATTTTTTTAGTATTCCCTTTTTTTTTTTCATTTTCATGTTTTCTCAGTTTTTAGTTCCATTTTTTTTTTCATTTTACTGTTTTATTCCTTTTTTTTTTTCCTTTTTTCACTAGTTTACATTTCTAGTTTTTTTTCCATTGTTTTCATTTTCACATAAAGAAAGGTAATGTTTCGAAAATATTATTTTTCTTCACGACAATGTTTACTTTTGTTCATTACAATGTGTACTTTTAGTAATTTGGTCAAGTAATTATTGTCATAATGAAAGGTAATCATTGATACGAAGAAAGTAATGTTTCGAAAATCTTACTTTTCTTCACGACAATGTTTACTTTTGTTCACGAGAACTTATACTTTTAGTTACTTGGTCAAGTAATCATTGTCGTAGTAAAAAGTAATCATTGATATAAAGTAAAGTAATGTTTCAAAAATATTACTTTTTTCACGAAAATGTTCATTACAACTTGTACATTTTAGTTATTTGGTCAAGTAATTATTGTCGTAAGAAAAAGTAAGTATTGATATAAAGAAAAGTAATGTTACAAAAATATTAATTTTCCTCACAATAATGGTTATTTTTGTTCACGACAACGTGTAATTTAATTTTTTGGTAAAGTAATTATTGATATGAAGAAAGGTAATATATCAAAAATATTTTCTTCATGACAATGTTCATTTTTATTATCGACAATTTGTACTTTTTGATATTTGGTAAAGTAATTATTGTCGTAATGAAAAGTAATTATTGTTATGAAGAAAGGTAATGTTTCAAAATTATTACTTTTCTTGACAATAATGTTTACTTTTGTTCATGACAACTTGTACTTTTAGTTATTTTGTCAAATAATTATAGTCGTGGAAAAGTAATGTTACAAAAATATTATTTTTCTTCACGATAATGGTTACTTTTATTCACGACAACGTGTACTTTTAGTTATTTGGTAAATTAATTATTGTCGTAATAAAAAGTAATTATTGATATTCAGAAAAGTAATGTTACAAATATATTTTCTTCACGACAATGTTCATTTTTACCCACGACAATTTGTACTTTTTGATATTTGGTAAATTAATTATTGTCATAATGAAAAGTAATCATTGTTATGAAGAAAGTTAATGTTTTAAAAATATTACTTTTCTTCACGATAATGTTTACTTTTGTTTATGACAACTTGTAATTTTAGTTATTTTGTCAAATAATTATAGTCGAAATAAAAAGTAATTATTGATATTAAGAAATGTGTTGTACTAAAAATCGAAAATGAATCATAATTGGGGATTAAGAAACCCTAATTTGAAATTAGTAGATCCTAACTGGATAAATAAACCTAATTGAGGATTAATGAATAAAGATACAAGAGATGAGTAAAATACGGAGTCAGATAAGATAAGTAAGCATAAATTGCCATGTATTTCATTAATCAACCATAATTTCAAGAATTGATTCTCCTATGTACAAACCAAAACTTTGTTCAATTAATTAGTTCTTATCATCACAAAAGGAAAGCAACAACTTTAGGCTCATGATGCAACTATTTGTGAGCAATTTGATCTCTAGCATGCAATGCATTAACAGAGCAAACCTCACATTATTTTCCACAATCATCTGATTACCAAACATATCAAACCTCAACCCCTCAATCAATTCCTCATTGCTCTTCTCATAAAAGTTGTGCAAAACACAGCAGGCTACAAAACAACCAGCAAATCCTGCAGGTTCATCTCTGACCTTTTCTTGAGGTAGCTCCACCGCACCTTCATCCTCATGAATGACTCTTTTGCCACCCTGTGCACCTTCTCCATCTTCCCATTGTACACGTACAGTGCCCAGCTCAGATTCTGATGGATGTAAGGCAATAGCACCCTCTGCACCTCCTCCATCTATCAAAACAGCAACATTCTCATCATTTCGATCATATGACATAACCTTAACATCATTATTCTTAGGTCTAGGTAACAGAAAAAGATATTGAATATCTGAAGGCCTAACAACCAAATTATGTCCACCCTCAAAAGTCAATACATGTGACAATGGATTGAAGTTCTCAATAAACTAAAGAGTATGGTTCCAGGAAACATATTTCCAGCCATTCAAATACAAAAGACCATCAAACCCCACTGCTCTAATACACTCTTTCTGTGCCTCATTTAATACTAAAAGCAAGTCACATAGTTTGGAGGGTTTTTACTTAATAGTAAATCTGCAAAAACCAGAAAGTAGTATTAAAAAAATTGAAGTAGATCTATCTAAAACAATCACAAAATTAAGTACTGAATACTACAAATAAGTAAGACAAAAATACCTTTCTTCTTTGATAACAATCTTGAGCTCTTCGTTTCTCTTGATAAGAACATCAGGACTTGTATTCTTATGTTTCTTAACAACACTAAAAATATCGTTGGAAACCAAGTATTAGTTAAAATAAGAATGTATATAACCTAAAACAAATATAGAAATAAATACCTAAAATGTGGATTATTTTCTGGAGAAGATAATACAATCTCTTTTTCTTTGTTTGATCTCTTTTTCACCATGATTTATAATCTAAAAATGCAATCAAAATAAAAGTGTTAATTTACAGCTATTAAGTATTAACAATCACTATTTAATCCAACAATAAGTGCTTTACTAATGGTGCAAAATTGAAAATACCAATAGGCAAAATATTCATCTATACACAAACAAGTATAACACATATCAACATATTTGAATAAACTGTGAACCTTTCTCTCTCTCTTGCTCTAACTCTATATCTCTATCTCTATATATATCTGTCTATCTCTTCTCACTCATTCTCTCTCTTTCTTTCCCTGACTAATGAGTTCAGTTCTAATGGTAAAAATTTATCAGGCCATACTTTTTTTAGAGGAATGTTTACATTTATTCAATATAAGCATTACTTTTGGTAACTATATATATACCACCTCATCTACTGGAAGTTTTCTTAGTCCTAATAATGTTGGTAACTATATATTTTAGTAACTACAGACATGGCATATCCTAAAAGAGCAGTATACATAACAAAACACACACAGACACAAATATGTGTGGATTCAGTTTAAAGAAAAAGACTGGAAAATAACAAAGAAATAAAGAATTATCATCCAAGCATATAAACATAAACAAAGATTCAGACAAAAAAAATGCATATAAGCATGAAATATTTTGAAGGAAAACATAACACAAAATTGAACAATACAGTAGAAAGTGAAGAAGATGTAGATAATCGTAACACAAAACTGAATAAAAGGAAAATAACCTTCGATTTGAGAACTAGGGTTTGCGACAATAAATCGACGGAGCCAAAGGGTTTCCAACAAATCCCAAATGAAGACGAGCAACAGATCAAAGAAACCGAAAGGAAAAGGAAAAGAAAAACGGAGAAGCACTGGTGAAGGAAGTGATAGAAGCACAGAGAAGCGGAGAACAAAAATGAAAGAGGAAAGGAGTAACCGGAGAGGACTAATCGTTTTCAGTGATTTCAAAATAACGGCGAGAGAAGGAGCAAAGAAACCGAAAGGAAAACAAGCAGAAAAATGGAGAACCAACAGCGATGGCAATAGCCCAAGCAGATAGAAACAGATGAGAGAAGGGGGAGAAGAGAACGCAGAGAAAATGGGAGGCAGGAGTCAGGTCGGAGCTATCGGGTCATAACCCGTCTAACGCATACATCCGTATGTACGCAAGTTTTTACGTTATTTAAAACATTAAGAAACATTAAAATGACATACAACATTATATAACTAGATAAAAAAAGAAAACGGAAAACATTTTAGTACCACATATAAAACATTATATCAAACCTTAAGAAATATTAAAATGACAGTGCAACATTATACAACTAGATAAAAATGTAAAACATTTTAGTGCAACAAATAAAACATTATATCAAACCTTAAGAAGCATTAAAATTAATGACATACAACTAGAGTAAAATTAAAACATTTTTGTACCACAAATAGAACATTATATCAAACCTTAAAAAACATTAAAATAACCTAAATAGGTGCATCAAATAAGTCACCAATTGGAACAACAAAAATCTGAAACGAAAAAATAAATTAAAAAATATGAGTTCCAAACCCAAAAGCTAATACACTAACAACAAATTCATATGTTTTAATATATTAATGATATATCGTATTTGGTAATTCAAACAATATAACTATAAATATAGTAGGTTATCCGATTGCACGCTTGAATCATGGATGGATATAATTACGATTTGTTTTAGCCCAAATATACCCTCAATTGGTATTAATCTTATATTTTAAAAGAAAAATATCTAAAAGGAAGTATTATTTGGGCCATAGATTCTAGTATACCAAGGGTGTAGATTGGTTTCTTGTTTTCATATAAGGATTGATTTTCACCTAATCTCATCCCTATATATATATATAGAGAGAGAGAGAGAGAATTAGGATCATATAAAAATGGCTCTTATTCTAAGAAATGAGAATCAATTTCAGCCACTCATCTGTTGCATCTCGCTAAGAATGGCGGTGCATCCGGACGAAAATTTCCATTTTTTTTTTTTATTTCAATTTTTTTTTAGGTTTGATTTTTCCATAAAGTTGGATGCATCTCATGTCAACGTACGGTGCATGTAGTTTCACATTGTGGTGCATCTCATTGTAAAGTGTGGTGCATCTACCATATTGTGATTCATGAGATGCACCACTACGTGTATTGATAAGCACGTGACAGTGTAATCAGATGCACCACTAGGTGTAAGGGAAATGCTCTATACTTTAAGGCGGAGCCGAGAAAAATAAGGTTAAAAAAAAAATTGAAAAACAAAAAACTAAAAAAAAATTGGACATGCACCACATAACCAGATGCACCACACAGTGTATCTAGATTGCACCGTGTTTTAAGAAAAAATTGCCCAAAAAAAAAAGGCGCGTGAGCTACACGCGCCTATGAGTGTATCTCACGCGCCCGCCCTTTTTGTGAGAGATGTGATCCAGATTTATTCCTATTTTTCACTTTAAGAACTATTTTCATTAAAACCCATCCCTATATATATATATATTAATTATATCAATCACTTGAAGAAGCCTTGAGTGCTACAAATCGCCAAAGCAAGAGAGGAAACGAACCAGGGAATTAATTTCAAACGACGGGTTACAAGCTAGACAAGCTATTTCATGAGCAAGAACATCTCCAGAGCGCTGGATCTAGCGAAAGAAAGTTGTTCAAAACCTTGAGAAAGATGAAGAATGTCTTCAATAGTTGTTCCCAGATGGGTTATATAGGGGTTGCTCTTCTTTTGGAGAAGAGAAGCAAGCTCTCCACCCAAAACCAAATTTCAGTTTGTAACTCTCTATTTAGATATAATAGTTACATCACACATGTAATGTTAACTAATGGAATCTTATTTAACTAATAAAACAAGTTCCAAGGCTGGTAAAAATCCAGTTCCAAAGTGTTTTCTGAGGACCTAAAATTTGGTCTGACAAAGGTAGAAGACATATACAAAAAGTGTGCATATCAGTAAATAACTCGTGCTTATTGAGGAACTCCATCCAATTCAGAGATCAAATGTTGGCGCTTTATACAGATCTTTAAAATGACCACAAAACGAGTAATCAGTTTAAAAGTGTCGCTGAACGTTCATATTTTTCATTTGTCAAACTCCCAGATCACACCTCCATCTTCTGTAAGAACAACAAAACGACACAAACATTAGAGTTGCAATCGAAATTCCATACTGTGCACAGAAGAGGCACTCTGTGCAACTTATGAATGAACAGTAAACTAACGGACTCCTTATTTTCTATTCTTCTTATTTTGAAATATCGAAGTTTCAAAATTTCAAGAGAAATTTCGCAACAGATGAGATCCTAAATGTATCTATGTGCATATATGTTTTTGCAATCCAAACAACCTTTAAAGGGCACTGAAATTATTAGCGGAGAGGAAGAGCCATTACCTGCGACTTTTTTGTTTATCCAAGTTTCTATGAGCATGCCAGCACCAATCCCACCAGCAATACATGCTCCGTAAAAGCAAAGATTATACGTGAGAGATCTACGGGGAAGAAAATAATACTCGGGAATCTCCCTAAACTTTCTTGGGCGCCTTTTCTGTGCAGAAACACCTTCAACAGAATCACTGGTTACTGGTTCTTGAATACTTTTCCAATCCAAACCCGTTTTAGATGCATCTTTCTCTTCCTTTGCCATTAGTCTAAATCAGAATGCTGTTGCAAGATCAACCATGCAACCATTAGTAGTATGTAAACGAGAAAAACAGTCGATACAAACAACCACATGCACACAATCTTTGATGATTCTTTTTCTTCTTCGCCATCTAACTCAGAATTGCAAGTTCAATCATGGAACAAATGATAGTACGTGAAACGGGAAAAACACAATCAAAACATAAACAACCACAAACATGCAAACAATGTCACCCCCTGCATATTGAGTACTCAATATAAGCCTGATTGACAACCAGGGACTCAATAAACAATGGAACACATTGGAAAATAAAAGCAAACTAAGCAAGTGTAGTTTTCTATTCCAATCCATTTTTGATTTATCATTCTCTTATTCGCCATCAGTCTAACACGGTATTGTAAATTCAATCATGCAACAAATGATAGTATGTTAAATGGGAAAAAACGCAGTCAAAACATAAACAACCACAAACACGCAAACAACAAAATTCCCCTGCATACTGAGTACCAAATATAAGCATGATTGACAACGAGGGACTTGGTAAATAATTGAATAACCAAGAAAATAACAGCATACTAAGCAAGTGTAGTTTTCTATTCCATGATTGTTCTCTGATTTGCCATCAGGTCCAACTCAGAATTTTGTTGCAAGTTCACTAATGCAACAGCTGATAGTTTGTAAAATGGGAAAAATGCGTCAACTAAACTGACAAAACGATAAACACGCTAACAACATCATTCAACTGCATACCTAGTACTGAAAATAACCATGATTGACAACCAGGGTGTCTCACCCCAGTTCTTGAAGAAACACATATATCGGGGAATGACTGGTTGAATATAAGAAGGGAATGAAGGGAGCTAAGCTTGAATGAAATTGAACACAAGACTTAATTGAAGTCAACTATTATATTTACAATAATATTTACAAGAACATTTATTCAAAACATAAAGGATTGAAGTTCTAGTTCGTACCCGAAAATAGAAAGGCTGGCAATAATCGACATAATCGACAAAGCTCAGAAAGCTTAAACTAGCACAAACAATTTTAAATGTTGAATCCTAGCCTCAGATTCACCTGTTCAAAGCTAAGTATTGTAGAAGTCTTCAGTTCCATCTTTAACATATATGTACGTAAATTTTCTTCACGGAAGATGGCGACATCAGTGACACGTTAAGACTATAGTTGGTGACACTAAAGAATATTAATTCAATATATTAATTTTTCCAAACTAATTTTGGGTGAATGAGAAAATAATACAACATATTGTTGACCCAGTAAATTGGAAGGTGTAAGGGCGCTTCACATAAAACAAAAAATAGAAAAAACTGTCTTTCAATATGAAAGTATGAATAAGAATTAATGAAAAAGATGAACTATACCACATCCATTTATTGTACAAAGAATATCAGTGGAACTAATACTACAATTCGATCTAAACTTGCGTGGTTTAATTTAGTTTATTGAGTCCTCTCGTTTTAATTTTATCTAGAGAGAGAGAGAGAGAGCCAGGGGACATACCGAGGGGGGAAGGCGCGACGGCGGCGGAGAGGGTAGGCTCACTGCAGAGGTGAGAGAGAGAGAGAAAATGGTGAGAAATAGAACGGAGAAAGAGAGACAAAGAGAGGGAGAGAGAGAGAGCAGGGGACTTACCGGGGAGGGAGAGGCGCGACGGCGACGGCGGCGGAGATGGGCGGCGGACTGCAGAAGTGAGAGAGAAAAAGGAGAAAGAGAGAAATAGAGAACAGGGACTTACGGGAGAGGGAGAGGCGCGACGGCGGCGGAGATGGGCTTTTGACTGCAGAAGTGAGAGAGAGAGAAAAGGGTGAGGAAGAGAGTTAGGGTAGGAGAGAAATGGGGGGAAGAAACGATACGTATAGGGGTGAGAAAAAAACCGAAATCCGAAAATCCAAACCCAACAAAACCGAAATATGAAATTTGGTTTGAATTTTTTCGGATTTCGGATCGGATCGGATTTAATTTTTTGGCAAATTCGAATTTCGGATTCGGATCGGATCAGTGCTTTAAAAAATCGAACAAATCCGAAATCCGAATTATATATATAATATATTATTATTTCCTTTTATTAATAATTATTAATTTATATATCTATTCAATTTCTTATAAATTTTTTTTATTATGAATTATTAATAATTTAATATGTTTTTTCAATTTTTTATTAATTATTATAAATTTAATATATTTTGAAATTTTGAATTGTTTAATACTTTTTCTTTAGAATTCGGATTTTCGGATCGGATCGGATTTGGTGTTTGGATTTTGGATTTTTTCAGTTCGGATTTTGTTCGGATTTCGGATTGGATCGGATCCATTTTTTTCTAAAATTCGGATTTCGGATTCGAATCAGATTGAGCAAAAATTCGATCCGTAATCTGAATGCTCACCCCTAGATACGTAGGGCGAAAAATTATTGAGGTATCAATGTAGATAAATTGAAAATTTAAAAAGAAAATCTCCAAAATTGTCGAGTCTTTTATTGAATATATATTAATACTATTCATGAGCATATATCTAATTAATTCGATCTATTAATTTTTTTTTTTATTCAAAATGAACGTCAGTGACGTTAACATCGTCATCATTCAAAATACGAATGTACATTAATTCAAGATATATAATCCATTTCTTACTCGATTAATATTATATTTGCCTCTAATCCTCACAGATCGACGTCATTGGTAATATAAACTCCCTCTGATCCATTAATATTATTATATTATTGTTCGTCACGAAGATTAAAAATAAAGGTAAAAAAATAAAAATTAGGTAGGTCTTATTTATTTTTGGAGGATTTTGAAGAGTTAAAATTTATATTCCTTATTTGGGACATCTATCATTCTTCATAAAATTATGAGTTAACTTGTTTGTTTACTTGAATTGCAGTCCAATGATTTTAATTTCTTTACAGTAATTTTAATTTTAATATGTCATTCTACGAGAAGAACAAACATAACCATAAGTGCGATACAGTTTTATTGTTATATCGTGCTCAAATACTTCGATTAATAAAATCTAGAGGCGTGTTTCTGTGAGTCGGGTGTATACTATATACCCGGCGCGTTGGCGCGTGCAACACACGCACGCGTTCCCACGCTCGGCCTGTGTGATGCACGCGCCCGGGTTTTTTTTCAGATTTATTTTGCGACTCCGCCTTCTGGCTTCGATTTTACGGTTCCTCGCCTTTGTTCCGATTACTAATATAAGAATAATTGTCGGACAACAATTTGGATTTTTTCAACTCGCTCCGAGGCTTTCGGCTCCCCTCGCTCTAATTTAACCAAAGAAGAAGCTGACAAACAAAAAACGAAGAGGCAAACAATAAAAAAGAGGCGAAAAAAAAATTGGAAATTAAAAAAAAAATTGAAAAAAAATCTGGAAAATAAAAAAACAGAAGAAAAATAAAGAAAACAAAAAAAAAGAAAAAACTAAAAAAATAAAAACCAAAAAAAGAAGAATGAAAAAACCAGGAAATTAAAAAAAATAGAAAAAAAAAGAATAAAAAGGCTGGAAAATTAAAAAAAATACTAAAAAACAAATACACTAAAGACAAAAAGTGAGTTTATAGTATACATCGATTGTATATAAACAAATGTCTAAAATCTACATTCTTAACTTAACTCCGACTTTTTTTTTAAAGGATCTAGCGTGTAGCCCGTCGAAATCGATAGGAAATTATTGTTTAATAAAATTATTATAAAAATATTGTTCATTAATTTTTTAAGT